>WSYH01013851.1:0-16485 GCA_036426205.1 Ascaphus truei | reverse complement strand
GAAGAAGAGATCAGTGTATCTCGAAAGCTCGCACAAATAAAAGCATTTCGTTAGCCACAGAACGGTATCATCTACAGGCATACCCCGCATTAACGTACGCAATGGGACCAGAGCATGTATGTAAAGCGAAAATGTACTTAAATTGAAGCACTACCTTTTTCCCACTTATCGATGCATGTACTGCACTGCAACCGTCATATATGTGCATAACTGATGTAAATAACACATTTGTAACAGGCTCTATAGTCTCCCCGCTTGCGCACAGCTTCGATACAGGTAGGGAGCCGGTATTACTGTTCAGGACGTGCTCACAGGCGCATGCGAGAGCTGCTGTTTTCCTATTGAGCGATATGTACTTACTCGCGAGTGTACTTAAAGTGAGTGTCCTTAAACCGGGGTATGCCTGTATTTATTTTTTGATTATATAAATATATAAATATATAAATATATAACAAAAATCAGTATTCCTTCTTATTGTCAAACATTTTCATCCACCAATACCAGTTATATTTTCTACCTTCCACATGCCTGGGAACAATTACTGTCATATACAGCACAATCAATGACCACTTTAGTGCCAGGAGAGGGATCTTCCCAATAATACTGTTTTACTCTCCCCCTTCACCTTCCCCGCCAAGCAGCATATCAGGCATAGAATGATAATTTTCACAATATACCCTAGTACTGTACACTTTCAGGGTTGAGGTATTAAATAAATATTTGAATCGCCTTTGGAGGAATCAACAGTCTAATCTGCCTATTTGTTTAAATACCTCATTATCCTGGCAGGCTGGTCCAGCAAGCCAACATTCTTTTTTTGTCCCTATCTTTTCTTCAAGGTAGAAGAAGAGACGGTTTTCCCAGCAGGAAGCTACAGTTATAAAATCATCTACTGGCAGAGATCACTAGATAGAGGAATAAGATCTAGTTAGCTTAACCTAACACCTACTGTGTTAAAAGATTTAAAACATCAAAGACATATTTCACAAAGGAAATTAGAAAACACAAGTGTAATCCATTCTTTAATCAATGTGTTATTAATGTAATTCTGTGCTTGTTTGTACCGCCTCCTCAAAGCTTCATTTTTTCGAAGTAAAGGCCATTTTATATCAAGCTTTCAACAGCTTCATTTATTCACTTCGGCCTAGAGTCATTAAATGGCGTATACCAAAAAATGCGGTATTATAGCAAAAAAAAAAGTATTATTTTAAACGTGCAAGTTATCAACATTATACGGCGACAAATAAAAAAATGTTTAACCACGTCCAGTTAAAAAAATGGAAACCGACACTAAAATGACTAAATATCACAAATCTTGTTATTACAAATAGCCTACCAGGCCTGGATTTTTTTTTTTTTTTTTGCGGGGGACGGGGTTTCATTTTTGAAATCTTTTTTTGGGTCATGGATTCATATTATGATTTTTAATTGGAGGAGGAAAGGAGATTTAACCAGCAACAGAGCAGAAGGTTCTTTACTGTAAAGGCAGTTAAAATGTGGAATTCATTACCCATTGAGACTGTGATGGCAGATACAATAGATTTGTTCAAAAAAAGGTTGGACATCTTTTTAGAAAGGAAAGGCATACAGGGATATACCAAATAAGAAAACATGGGAAGGATGTTGATCCAGGGCGTAATCTAATTGCCAATTCTAAGAAGTCAGGATGGAGTTTATTTTTCCCCTTATGAGATATCATTGAATGATATGTCACTGGGGATTTTTGTTTGCCTTCCTCTGGATCAATATACAGTAAGTATGGACATAGGATCAAGTATCTGTTGTCTAAATTTAGCATACAGATATAGTCTGTTTGTATTTGGGATTTACCTGACCCGAGCCTGTGCCTTACATGAGATTTCCCAAGAAATTTACGCGAGTTATCCGTGATGTAACCTGGGTGAAGTCAGACCTGAAGGCGGGCAGAAATTCGATATGTGGCGTTATATGCAATACCAGCCAGAAACTCAAGTTGGTGATCGCGAGTTATTGTGTTCCCGCCCCTCTAGCTGTAGGAAAAACTGTACTGCAGGTTACATGTTGACAAGGGCTAGGTTGAGTGACACTCACTGTACTGCACGTTGACTGTATGCTACCTGAAAACCTTAGTACTTTATGTACAGTATTACTGTAAGTGTATTACATTTACAGCTAAAGAGTAAAAACGTCTTAAAACAATGAAACCAGTGAATGAAACTTTATAAAACAAAACTTATTTTTTATTAGATTAAAAAATTCCCAGTAATTTTTTTATTTATTAATGAAATTAATAAAAAAATTAATGAAACAAGTGTTCGTCCCCATACGCGTGGGTGTTCCAGGGAAGACACCTTTTATGCCTTAAAAAGGCACTTATGTTGTCTTTCACAGCTCGGAAAAGAACCGGGGTCATAATGAAATGATGTTTTATTTCGTCCATAATATTTCTGCGCAAATTAGAGGGCAGCACTTTCTTGCCCCTATTGCCATCATAATTAACCACCTTAAACCACTGACGATACAGCTCATAGCTGACATGGTGTTTTATAATGGGAAGGGCTAGTATGGTAACTTTTCCAGCGCTTCTGGAAAAGTATTTCTCCGGTATTCTCTGCGGGATGTCTGTTAGCGTCATGTCTGGGATCGTGCACGGATCGAGTTGCATTTGAAGCTGTACTCTCCTGGGTGCTGCGGGTCGTGCAGCAGGTGTGCTTATTTCACTGGGCGAGGATAGATGGTTTGTGAGGCTTTGCATTTGCACCTGTACACCTCTGGGTGCAGCAGGTGTTGGTGGAAGAGGTGTGCTTCTGTCAGTGGGTGAGGGAATGTGTCTGGTAGGATGATTTCCTCCAGTAGTGTGATTTGTCTTGGCGGCGTGCAGGCCAACTCCGGTGAAGATGAGGGTTCAGGTGGTGGATGGCGTTCCTCCAGGTCACCCTCCTGCTCCTGCGTCAGACATACAGGGGGAGGGACAGAAACCAAATAATAGAGCCCAGCAAAGTCATTGTCAATGTTGCCCATGCCTCTCTCCACCCCCTCCATTTTCTCCAAAAATGGATCCAACTTTACCTCCATTCTTTCCCTGTATTGCTGTGTTGTGTTGCAAATTCTTCCGTAGTCACTTAAAGATTCCAGTATGCGACCTACGGAGCTCGGGCTGACAAAAGGTGAGGGTGGAATCTGGTTCTTTCTCTAAGAGGCTGGGTGATCGAAGGGAGACGTCGGTGGGACAGGGGAAGTCTTGTTCTGCTTCAGTTGTCAGAGGGCCGTCTGGTTGTGCATCAGTGTGACAGGGGACGTCTGGTTCGGCTTCTGTTTTCAGAGGGCTGTCTGGTTGTGCATCGGTTTGCCTTGGGACGTCTGGTTTGGCTTCGGTTGTCAGGGGGAAGTTTGGCTGTGCATAGGTAGGGGGTACTTCTTGTTCATCTTCAGCTTGGGTAGACCGAGTGTCGTCTGTTTGGTCAACGTTCGCTCAAACCCATATAATGTCCTTATGTATAAAGGTTCCAATTTCTTCCTGCAATAGCTCAGTCCAGGATGCTTTGCCTTGGGAACTTTTAGTGCCTTTTCTTTAGGCACCATAGGTTTTCTGGCAATCGTTGCCTTTGACACACAGACAACTGCTGTATTTCTCTTTCCATTCTCCGGGACAGCAGCAGTTAGCCGCTTGTTGCATGGGTAGAATTTGGACTGATCAATGGCAGAAGATTAATCCCAATAAAGTATCTGGACAGAAAGCCGTTGTTTCAGAAACAAATCAGCCATTGTAGATTTTTGGTTGACCTTTTATACACTGTATCCCTAACGCGATGGTACATGTGTTAAAAGAGGGTGTAAACATTAACAGTACATGATAAGTGCTGTGCATACATTATGTTAACTGTGCTTCGTTTAATTTCTTTTCAAAAGCAGCAATGCCCAGAACAGTTATTTTAAATTAGATGCGCATGAGAATACGGCAGATGTACCTGACAGGACAACAAATAACAAGCCATATTGGACAAAATGAAAAAGCAAAAGTTAAGCTTCCTTAACTTTCGCTTTTTCATTTTGTCCCATATGGCGATCCGTAGCCGCTTCACCCAGGGATCTTCAGTGACTCTGAGTATACCTCTAGACGATGCGCTTGCGCCGGGAGGTTGTCAGTCGCTCCTGAGGAAGCTGTCTACGTACAGCGAAACGCGTAGAGCTTTGTCGTCAGTCTGCTGCAGCTGCTCCACGAGTGAAGACGTTTGAGGTGTCTGCTGAATTTGCTGCCGATTTGCTGGTATCCATCTTCCCCGCTCTCTACCGGATGTCATCACCCGTTTACCGGAAGTGACGTCAGACGCCATCCATTGGCGGTGAGGTGGGAGCCAAGGGAGAAAGTTCAGCAAGCTTTTTACAAATAACAGCCCTCTACTGTCTCACGATACCTTTATGTGTACATACTCTATGTACTTATTGTAAGTACATTTCTTACCTTGCTTGATTGGATAAATTGTGTTTTGTGATCTACACTATGGTTCATTTCCTTTCTATATGATCAACACACTCTCCGTGAATCTGAGTTTACATCACTTGAATGATTCCTGTATGAAGTTACCTCCTATCCAGAATTTTCTTCTCTGCTGAAGATCTAACCATATTCATACTGACAGAGTCAGATCATTGCCTTTATTCATTCTACTTGTTGTAAGTAGGAATTCTAACCGAGCCAAGATTTGACTATTTCCCACATTGTTTGAATTTACTGCACCATTATTTTGTTTATCTTTTTATATTTTCGGTGTGTTCCTGATTTTACCGCTCCCTTCCCCCCCCCCTCTAAGAATACCCTGCAATATGTATTAGACCTTAGGAAGCGCCTAGATGTGGTCGGCCAGTTTGCTAGGGAGAATCTTAGATCGGTCCAGGACAGTCAGGAGAGACATAACAATCAAAATGCTCGCATGAGAGTGTTTCACCCGGGAGACCAGGTGATGTTATTGTTACCCAGTTGTGAGAGCAAACTCCTAGCCAAATGGCAGGACCCATTTGAAGTACTCCGCCGCACGGGTGATGTGAATTACGAGATCGCTCAACCAGGGTCCAGGAAGGGTAAGCAAATTTATCATGTGAACTTGCTGAAACCCTGGAAGGTGCAGCGGTCTCTATTCATCCACCCGGTGGAGGAGAAAATGGACCTGGGTCCTCAGCCCCCACGGGGAACATCTTTGGTGACGAGAAAATCCCAATGGGTAGACAATTGTCCTCTGAACAAAAAGGGGACATGTTAGAAATAATTACACAATTTAATGATGTGTTTTCTGATTTACCAGGGCAAACTAATTTAGTTTCACATGTGATAGACAGATCGGATCACACTGGGCTTTAAGCAAGCACACACTTCACATGACTCCCTCCCTTCCCCAGAGCAGTGAGGGGATGCAACTGGCAACATTGTGGCAAAGGGAAGCAATGAGGCTGCATTAGCAGCTCCTTGTGCACTGAGGATCCTGCTGCTGCTTCCCTGTGCACTGAGGATCCTGCTTCTGCTTCCCTGTCTCTGGATTGCAACTTCCCCAGGAGGATCTAACATGCCTTTGTATTTTTTTTTTTCAACTTCAAATTTTTATTGGGTCATACAGCTTATACATTATAACACAGACTATTGTGTAATATCCTTATGCCCACCGGTATTTCTGCCCCGGCTCTCACTACCGTGGGTTACCATAGGTCACATTTGAAACTGGACAGACAACATTTATTCACAGGACTCGACGAACCTGACTGACGTAACCAAGACAAGACGACACCGGGTGCATATAAAGAAGGGAGGGGTGGGGGGAAGGGAAGAGATGCTTCGGATAACTTCTGGGTCTATAGCTATCCGCCCAAATGGGTGGTGCTCTCCGTACGCCGCCTGCGTGGTCTCTTAGACGCTGGTCTTGGTATTGGGATGGATCCTACCTGTCTCGTATCTTAGTCAGTGTACGTCCTGCTCCATCACCAGAGAACGCATCGAGTGTTATCATTGCAAAATTGTGCCGGTGTCCACCCCGGGGATGTCTGTTTGGGCAAGCCATGGCGCCCATACTTTTAAGAAGTTGCGGCCAGTGTCGTTGACCCAGCTCGTCAACTGTTCCATCTGGCAAACGTGCCAAAGGCGATTTCGAATTTTGGTGATTATTGGTAAATTATACTGTTTCCACACTGCTGCGATCTCACACCTGGTGGCGGTTGCAAAATGTGCAACCAATTTGTGTGCCGACTTTGGCAGTCCCTGGACCCGTCTGCCCAAGAGGAACAGCCACGGGTCCAGGGGGATCTCCAAGTTGAGAATCCTTTGTGTCCAACCTCTAATGTCCTCCCAAATCGGGACCACCTTAGGGCAGGACCACAGCATGTGGAGTAAGTCAGCTACCTCCCCGCACTGCTTTGGGCAGAGCGGGGAGTATCCACCGACAAATTTAGACAGTTTTAATGGGGTGTGGTACACGCGCATCAGGACCTTATATGCGTTCTCTTTTAATGTTGAGCATATGGAGCTTTTGGCTGCCGCTTGTAGGATGTGTGTCCAGTCTTTGTCCTCTATAGTCTCCCCTAGGTCTGTCTCCCATTTTGTCATGTAGTTCAGTCGGGGGTCATCGAGTCCTTCTGGACAGACTACTTCCCTATACATTCTGGAGGTAAGTCCCCTTGTGTCCGTATCTCTAGAACACAGCTGCTCGAAATTGGTCCTTGCAGGTCGAATTGGGAATTTATTATAGAATGCTCTGATCTGGAGGTAATGGAATAGCTCGGTATTTGGTACACCTTTTTCTGATTTGATTTGTGCAAAGGTTTTAATGAATTTACTCCCCTCCAGATCTTTCAGTCGCTTGTATCCCGACTGTGTCCAAATTGTGAAGTGGTGAGCACTGGCCATCCCCGGAGCGAAATCCGGATTATGCAGTAGCGGGGTCATTAAGGAACGTTTGGATGTCAAGTTATGTCTAAATTTGGTATTCCCCCACACCGTTAGAGAGTTTGCCATCGCCCGCAGCAGCGTCCCCACTGTGTTACCACATCGTTTTGGCAGCCAGATTAGGTTGTGCAGCTCTATTGGTGCACAACAGTCTCTCTCCAGTGCCACCCACCTCCGCAGCGACGGGTCTGAATGCCACTGGATAAATTGGCTTAATTGTGCTGCTTTATAATACGCCATCAAGCAAGGTACCGCTAATCCTCCCCTAATCGTTGGCCGTGTTAGTATGCTTTTCGCGGTTCGCGGGCTCTTGTTGTGCCATATAAATGTCATAATTTTGGCCTGCAAGGCTAGGATGTCAGCCCGCACCAGGGGCACAGGGAGGGTCTGGAACAGGTAAAGCACCCTAAGCAGGAGATTCATCTTAATGCTATGAATTCTTCCAAACCAGGAAATGACATATCCCGCCCACACCCTGAGATCCTCCCTCAGAGGCCTAAACAATTTGGGGTAATTGGCTTTATATAGTGAATTATAATCTTTTGTGATGTATATTCCCAAGTATTTGATAGAGGAGGCTTGCCACTTAAGTTAAAATTTAGTTTGATCAATTTCTCTACCTGTTTTGGGAGGTTTAGGTTGAGGGCTTCAGATTTGGTCTGGTTAATTTTAAACCCCGAAATTTGATTAAATCTTCCCAGGATCTCAAAGACATTGGGCAGAGAGGTAAGAGGTTTTGACAGTGTCAGGATGACGTCGTCTGCATAGAGCGCCACTTTGTGGGACTGGTCCCCCACATCTATCCCTGCTACGTTTGGATTTAGGCAGATGTGCGCCGCCAGGGGTTCTATACACAGGGCAAACAGCAACGGGGATAGGGGACACCCCTGTCGCGTCCCACTACAAATCTGGAATTGGTCTGAGGGGTAGCCCTGATGGCGCAGCCGTGCTGTGGGGCCATGATATAAGGCTAGGATAGCCCCTAGAATGCGTCCTCCAAAACCAAATGCCCTCAGTGCTGCTCTTAGATAGGTCCAGTCTATCCTATCGAAGGCTTTCTCTGCATCCAGACTTAGTAACATAGACGGATATTGTTTTTGTTGGCCAAATCGATCAAATCTATTATCCGTCTAGTGTTGTCTGCTGCTTGCCTTCCTCCAATAAACCCCACCTGATCCGGATGAATTAACCTCGGTAGGACGATACCCACCCTGTTGGCTAATAGTTTAGAAAAGATTTTAATATCAGGATTGATCAGGGAGATGGGCCGATAGCTCTTACAGTCTACCGGGTCTTTGCCTGGTTTGTGGATCAGTGAGATTGAGGCCTGGAGCATTTGGGTTGGGAAGGAACCCCCTGCGAGAATTTCATTGAATAATTTCAGGAGATGTGGCGCTAGTATTTTGAGATATTTTTTGTAGTATAAATTTGAAAAGCCGTCCGGCCTGGGGGCCTTGGCTGGTTTGAGGGACTTTATTACCTCTGATAGCTCCTCTATCGAGAAGTCCTCCTGAAGTGCCTCTCTCTCCACCCTACCCAATTTAGGAAGTTGCGCCTTTTTTAAGAATTTCTCCAATTTTTCTCTAGTTTTTTGTGTGTGGCTGATCTTATCTCCATCATAGAGAATATCGTAGTATTGTTTAAATTCCGCAACGATTCGTCTAGGATTGGAGGTGAGGTCCCCCCCCTGTGTTCGAATTGCAGTGATGCTATAATTTGGGAGCCTGTTACGCAAATTTGTTGGCAAGTAAGGTATCTGGTTTGTTGGCTTTATCAAAAAACTTTCGCTTAGACTAGGCCAACTCCCTCTCGGCCCTTGAGGTTAGCAACAAATTCAGTTTAATTTTAGTGTCAGAGAGCTCCTTTAGGGTACCTCCCTGTTTATTGGCTATATGAAGTGCGGAGAGATGTGCCATTCTCTCTCGTAATTCTTTTATCTGGGCCTCCTTTGCTCTCTTTGTTCTTGCTGCTAAATTCATTAGGATGCCCCTCATGGCCTTATGGGCCTCCCAGAGCATAGAGTGTGATGACACACTCCCGGTATTAAGCTCGAAATATTCCTTGATCCTATCTCCAATTTCCCACTCTGATACTGGGTTTTTTAGAAGCAGCTCATTTAATTTCCAGTTCGCTCCGGGCCTGTCCAACGATCCCAGTGTGCACCGCAGCTCTATGGCAGCATGGTCTGACCATGAAATATCATGTATCCCAGAGTGGGAGACCATGGGGACTGCCTTGTGAGATATCAGGAAGTAATCTATCCTACTGTACATGTCATGCGGATGTGAGTAGAAGGTGTATGCTTTTGTCGTGGGGTGTTGCTCTATACATATATCTATTAGCTGGCAGTCTCTTATTCCTTGCGTTAGGTTTAGTATGTCATGTTTCTGTAGTAGGTTAGATCCCGTGCATCTGTCCATGTCTGGGTCCAAGGTTCTATTAATGTCTCCCGCCAGTATGACGCAGCCGCGCGCAATTTTATGCAGCTTGTCAAAGAATGCCGTGAAGAACTGTGGGGATTGTTCACAAGGGGCATATATAGATACGAGGGTGACTTCTTGACGGCATAGCGTCCCGATTACAATAACATAGCGCCCGTCTGTATCGAAGTTGGTCTTAGTCACCAACAGGGGTACTCTGTTGTGGACTAAGATGGCCACTCCCCTTTTTTTTAACTTCTGCTGATGCCATATAGGCTGCTCTAAAGTGTTTGTCAAGGTATTTCGGGAGATTGTGTTGGGAAAAATGTGTTTCTTGGATAAGAACAATGTCTGCCTTTTTGCGAACGTAATCCCGGAATGTAATCCTACGTTTAATGGGGTTATTAAATCCTTTAACGTTATGTGAAAGGAGGATCAGTTCGTTACTCATCTGGGCGGTGGTCTGAACCCTCGTCCAATAGAAGTGTTGCTTTCATCTCTGCTGCTGGTTCGCTCAGACACCGATCCCCGGCTTCTCTCGTGACCCATTGGATCTCTATGAGCGGTGTTCCCAGGGGGCATGGAGGAAACATAAGGGGAACCTGGGGGAAGACACGGATACACACACAAATAGAAACAACACATAGAGTCCCCAGAGCCATGGCCCTGCCAACTTGACTCTGAGTCCATCGCCCTTGGGAGCTGGGAAGCCGCAGCAACTCTCCACCTCCTCTGCATCCCCCTCTCTTCCCAAGGGACATTGCTGGAGCGTCCCGGCTCCAGCCCCTGGCCCATGTGGACCACAGAGCAGGCTCGGCTCCCAAAGCCCCCGCCCCGCTCTCAACTGAGATAAACTAGATAAACCTTTATAACTGCATCTTCAGCTTTGGCCTTTAGCTGATGCTACTCCTCGCCTCAAAATCGGGGTTGTTAACTTTGCCCCTGCTTCCTGCCCCCATACCTATGTCGCGTCTCCTTTTCTATCTGCATTGCTGTCTCATCGCGCCTTTGATACAGCCATCTACCCTCTCATCTGCCATCTACCCGTGATTCTTCGTGTCACTCTCCCCCCTGCCTTTCTGCGTCATATCCTACTCTCGCTCCTCTTTCCGGCTTCCCCTTCCCTTCTAGCTGTGTCCTATTACTCGCCTTTATCCTCCGCCCCCTCCGCCTTCTCCCTGCTATCTGCTCTCTAGTCTGTACTCCCAGCTCCTACTTTCCCTCAATTAGGCTTAGCTCCCTCGTTACTCCCCGCAAGCCCGGCGTCCAACTGTCACTCTCCTGCGCTCCCGCCTGGTCTGGTACAGCTCCACGGTCTCTTGTTCCATAGACTGGCGCCTGCGGAAACGTCGCATAGCTCCTCGACCCGGTCGCTGCCTCGTGACGTCTGTCTCACTCTATGCCGCCCCATCCAAAATGGGCGCTCAGCCACTTCCGTCACCTGTCCCCGGACATCCGGCGGCCCCAATTTTGAAGTCGTCTTCCCGCCAGGACGGAGGCGTTCGCGCTCATCTCCTGGCTGGCGCGGGCTTCCTGCTTCTGCGTTCCAACTGCCTCGTGGCAGCCACCATCTTTGGGCCTCATGTACCGCATGCTCGGGTGAGTGTCTCGTCCTGTCGGCCTCACCGCGGGGGTCTCTTCTCCTTAGGATCTCTGTTCCTGAGACTTATGCTGTTTTTATTCCCCCCAATTGGTGCACGGATCCTAGGGTATGTGCATACTGCTCCAGTGCTCGACCTGGGCGGGAGGGGTTTTTTCTTGCGCAAGGCCAAACTGTATAAACTGAACAACTGAACTGAAACATGGTAAACTGGTGAAAGTCTTTATGAGTGAGGTAGACCTCTGCTCAGCGTTTATCTTTCTGGGACCTGGCGGCATGTCCCACCGTCGCCCAGCTGTGGCCCGTTGCCTCCTCGGAGTCATCGCTCGTGGTCGGGGCTCCCTTAAGGCCCAGCTTCTGCAGGAACGCCTCTCCTTCTCCTATCTCCCTCAATGAAATGGGTCTCCCGTTTCTGCTTAACACTAGGCCAAAGGGAAAGGTCCAGCGGTAGCGAATGTTTTTCTCCCGGAGGATCTTTGTGATCGGGAGTAGTGTTCTGCGCCGCATCAGGGTCATGGGGGACAGGTCCTGAAAAATGATCATACGGGCCCCCTCAAATTCAACCGTGGGCATGGATCGGGTCTTCTACAGGATGGCCTCTCTGGTGCGATAGTAGTGCATTCGCACTATTATGTCCCGGGGTTGCTCTGTCTGCATGGGTCTGGATCTCAAAGCTCTATGGCAGCGGTCCATCTCCAGTCTCTCTTTCGGCGCCTCAGGTAGGAGCTCCCCCAGCCAACGGAGCATAAAATCTTCACAGTCCCCTACAGCCTCGGGGACCCCCCTGATCCAGACATTATTGCACCGATCTCTATTCTCGGCGTCTTCTTGTTTCTCCCTCAGCTCGTTTATTTGGGATTGTAGCTCTCCAGTTTTTCTTTCATTTCTTTTGGTGGCTTTTGTGGTGAGATCGAGTTGTGTTTCCACCTGTGCGGTTCTCTCCCCCAGCCTGCCCACTTCCCTCCCCAGCTCCTTAATTTCAGCTTGCAGTAAAGTCTTTAGATCATTGTACAAGCGGTTAAAATCACAAATCCTGACCGGGAGAAATTCAGGGTTTTCATTTTCCTCCCTCTCTCCCTCCTGTTCTGAATCAGAGCCCTGATTCGATATCGGCGCCATTGCAGCCTCTGCCGTGCCGCTTCTGGTGCTGCCAAAGTATTGGGGGAGCCCCTTCGTTCTCGGGGTTATGGATTGCTTCTTTGACATCCTGGTGTGATGTTGAGTTATTGGTAGCGTTTTTTCTGATTTTCAGTTAGTTTTGAAGGTTTATTTTAAATAATGTCAATGAGCGGGGCACAGAGCACTTAAGTCACACAGCCATACTCTCTGCCGCCGCGCATGCGCCTCCACGCCTTTGTATTTTTACACACCACCCTGGAGGGGAAGAAAAAAAAGATCCCTTTTGCCATTCACATTACAGGATCCCTCTCCCAAGGACTGGAAGGCGGTAGATCACTTTGGATCCCACCTCCGGGGCTGTTATTTTCAGGCTTCGCTCTTCGTTTGCAAAACACGTAGAGTTGCAGTACACCCCCAGCCCAGACGGACCCGACCAGTGATGTCACATCCTGTGACGTCTTGAAGCGCCGACACCACCAAACGAAGGCCGCGTGAGCAGAGAGCTCCTACTGGCAGCTGCATGCGCACCAGCTGCTGAAGTGAGCAACGTCCATCCGAGAAGCTTCAGACCACCGGTATCCACAAGGGCGGACTTCGTATATCGAATTGTGTATGGGGGTCAAATGTGAGTGGCCATTTTAATGTTTTAATGTACCCACTAAATTGTTATACTCCCTAAACTTAGTCTTCCTCTTCTTGTGTATACATGTTACCTGGGAGCGGACATACGACTAGGACTGATGACATCATCGTGAAGTCATTTATCAGCACTCAGAGATTACCCTGGAAGGGTACACTGCCTACTAATCACTGTTAAAGTGTGAGTGTGCACTCATTAAGTGTTTCATTCATTCATCTCATCATTTATCACATAGTATTGCACTATGTATTTCTGTTTCATTTCTTGCATATTCCATGGTCCCTGAGCTCCCTGCATTTTCTCAACAAGTCACATGTGATAGAGACAACACCTGGGGTAAAAATACGTTCCCGTCCTTACAGATTGCCTGAAAGCCGTAAGGCCCTGGTAGAGAAGGAGGTACAAGAAATGTTGCACTTAGGCGTGATTGAGGAATCATGCAGTGAGTGGTGTAGTCCATTAGTTATGGTCCCTAAACCCGATGGGAAGGTAAGATTTTGTGTGGACCTCCGAAAGGTCAATGCGGTATCCAAGTTTGACGCATATCCGATGCCAAGAGTGGACGAGTTAATTGACGCCCTTGGTAACGCCCTTGGTAACGCGTAATATATTTCCACGCTGGACTTAACAAAAGGATACTGGCAAATACCTTTAGAGGAAAAGTCCAAGTGCAAAAGAGCCTTTGCCACTCCCATGGGTTTATATCAGTTTGTGACAATGCCATTTGGACTGCATGGAGCCCCAGCCACATTTCAGAGACTCATGGATAAAGTGCTGAGACCTCATAGGGCTTATGCTGCAGCCTACCTAGATGACATTGTCATTTCTAGTAAACACTGGCGGGCCCATCTAAATAGGCTGAAAGCGGTCCTCAAGTCTCTAAGAGAGGCAGGGCTCACAACCAACCCTAAGAAATGTGCCTTAGGTAAGGCGGAAACCAAATACTTAGGGTATGCAGTGGGAGGTGGAAAAGTAAGGCCACTAGCCGATAAGGTAATCGCCCTGAAAGACGTTCCGACCCCCCGAACAAAAAACACAGGTACGCTCCCTGTTGGGTTTAGCAGGATACTATCAGAGGTTCATCCCCAACTACTCGGATGTGTCAGTCCCACTAACCGACCTCACAAAAAAGAGTGCCCCTACACAAGTGGTATGGTCATGGGTATGGTCAAGGGGGTGCCAGAGAGCCTTTGAGGAGGTAAAAAGGTGTCTATCAGAGAGTCCTTAGAAGCCCAGACTTCGATAAGCCTTTAATCGTGCAAACCGATGCCTCAGAGATAGGGCTGGTGCAGTGCTCTCACAACAGTTTGAGGGAGTGGAACATCCGATCCTTTTTCTGAGTAGGAAATTGTTCCGAAAGAAAAAACTACTCAGTGATTAAGAAGGAGTGCCTCGCAGTAAAGTGGGCAATCGAGGCCTTGAGGCATTACCTGGCAGGAGTCCATTTTACTTTGGTGACAGACCATGCTCCATTGAAGTGGTAAATAGCATGAAAGACCCTAATGCTAGGTTGACCAGGTGGTATATGGCCCTCCAACCCTTCTCGTTTGAGATTCAGCACAGGCCTGGAAAAGAAAATGCAAATGCTGATTTCTTCTCTAGAGTTGGGGTGGATGGTCGGGCTTCAACCATGCGTAGCCCCAGCCACACACTTACAGGGGAGGAATGTGACAGGGTGAATAAAACGTCACCAGCCCTATGCCTGACAGACCTATGTGTACATCTGCAGTGCAGCAGTGACGAGGTTTACTTTCAGCTGAGAGGTCCGGTTAATCAGTCTGATCTCAGCTGCCTCATCAAGGAGCTTTAAAACCCCCAGGCTGTACACACATGGAGGCTGTCTGAACCAGAGAGAGTACTGTAATGCTGAACTAAGATTACTGCTATAAGGTCTGTCTTCAAAATACAATTTTGATTAACTTTTTGTGTACTGTTACGCTGTAATCTAAACAGCACTTGTTGGGAAAGGGCAAGCCCTGCTCAGGACTTAATTTCTGTTTTGTATGCTGAAAAGAAGCTGTTTTGTTTTTGTGTGCTGTATTTTTTTAAGGCTCAATATATAAGCCTTTGCAAGAAACCCACGTGTGGTTGCATGTACTCTGCAACATTCAGTATGCACATGTGCGATGTAACAGTACCCGTACAATTCTATTCTATTGCCATAATGTGCCGTATGAATGTACTGTATGACTTTATGTCCCTTTTTCTGTACAGGAATAATGGATAAAACTTTTTTCAAGAAGAGATTATAGACTCCATAGCTGTCCATATTCAGGCTCAGTTCCCATCTGGTCATTGGTTCTTTCAGGATAGTGACCCAAAACATAGTGCCTTGGTTGCCCATATTCACGCACGCAGAATTAACTGGGTGAAGACTCAGTCTTGAGGGAGTGGAACATCCGATCCTTTTTCGGATTTAAATGCTGGATTGTAACTGTTTCTTGTTGATTTCTACTGTGTGGATCGTTGCTCTTACATCACCATTTTTGTCCCTGATGTTGCCGATCATCCGATTTGAACCCCATAAAATTGGTGTGGGATGAGCTGAAACATCACCTGAGGAAAGTCATCAAACCTGCCAACAAGGACCAACTTGTAAAGCACCTAACTATTGCTAGCAATTGATTCTGGGACATAAACACAAGAGAACTATTAATAAAATGAAACTAAACAACTAAACTACAAATGAATTAAATACCACAACAAAGAATACTAAACAATGTTGACGTAGCTAACTAATGATAAGACAGGAAACAAAGCAATATAAAATTGGATGAAAACCATCAAAATAAATTAATCAAGTGTAAAGCAATGTATATGCCACAGACAACCTAAAAGATAAAAATAAAACTAGATAATTGTAAAATGAAAAATGTCTTGAAAACATTATAAATGGGCATATACATTGCTAAGGAATGAACCTAAAAAGCATATTAAGAACGAAAATAATAAATTTAATTTATAATAGAATGGATAAAAAATTATAATAAAATTAATGAAAAATTAATTAAAAATGGGAAAATAAAACAGGGAATAAAGGTAAGATCGCTAAAAGTAGGACCCTATTGAGAACTAAAACTATCTCAAGGTTGGCTATACTGGTTTTGCAAAATGAAGAATGGGATAGGTTTCACCACACTTAGTTAAGTTATGGTGGGTAAAAAAAGTGACAAAAACCCTGGAGGTTATATATAGACAGTGTTCGACAAATCACCCAAAAATCTACTCGCCCAACCAAAAAATCTACTCGCCACCTAGTCCCGCCCCCAACCCCGCCCCTAGTCCCGCCCCCAACCCCGCTTTAAAATAAAACATATGAATAAAATCCATTTAAACGACAAATATATTTATTGTATTATATTATACTACAATTAGCCCTTGTTACGTGTGTGTGTGTGTCTGTGTAAATGTCGATCTAGAAATAAAAGGCAGGTGTGAATGACTAGTTTCCTGAACCCCTTAATCAGTGTCTGGACGTCCCCGCTTCACAATATCTAAAGCAGCAATCCCGCCTGGGATCTTACCTGATCCGTAGTCCCTCAATGTCCAGGTACCCTAATTCCCGCAATGTTATACATTGGAGGGAATGTGTTCCCTACCTGTCTTCTGGGTTAGGGGGGTTCTGATGTCTTCCGTGTGAAGCTTGAGTCAGATCTGGAAGAAAGCAGAATAGGTTATTTTGGTGTAGTATAGGGCAGTTAAGATATATAGGGTAAATAAGAGATCCAGAAACAGAGTGAGAGGGTGAAAGAGAGAGGGGGTGAGAGAGAGAGAGAGAGAGGGTGAGAGAGAGAGAGGG
>WSYH01013850.1:0-16487 GCA_036426205.1 Ascaphus truei | reverse complement strand
CTTGTCCTGTCTTGTTTTGCAGTCTTCCTCGTGTACCGAACCGGCTTTCGCTAAGTCTACCCGCACCTCTGGCATCCCGAACTCGGCATACGGCAACACGACTCTCCGCACCTCTGGCATCCTGATCCCGGCAAACGGTAAACGACAACGTCCCTCTCTCTAACCCCGGACTTGGCAAATAGCACCCTCTACCATCCGTACCTCTCCTGCCCCGATCCGGACTTCCAGACCACTCTACTCTCAAGACGTGCCCTCGTGGCTGTGGGTGGCGTTATATCCTATCCCACCTCAGCACCGCGGTCCTGTCTCGTTTGTGGCGAGCACGCCCTGACAATGCAATGCCTTTTGGGCAGAAAACATGACCTAATGTTATGTTGTTATGCTTTGATGATACACCGTTAGTCTTAACATGATGTTAAGTGACATAATAGAGCTTTGTGGCTTTGGGTCCATGTGCCTGAATCACAGAAGATAAAGTAACTTTACAAAATTACCACTAAGCCATTCATTCGCTCTAATTATTGATTGTGCAGTGCTCTGGTTGGTGAGATTAGTCCACTGGTCTATGGCAGTCCTATTATACTAAAGGTATAAAGTATGCTGAATTAGATGTAGCAAATTAATTGCTACAACTCTAGGTCAGGGTTGCGCAAAGTGGGTGGCGCGGGGTTTACAGATCCCGAAGGCTTCCCGAAGGCATTTAAATTAATGCCGGGGGAGCTACAGGGTCTCTGTACCCCTTACTTACCTTGATTCAGGCGCTCCTGGTGACGCGTTGCCATGACAATGTGACGTCATGACGCCAGGACGTCTGATTCAAGGTAAGAGGGGGGGGCGCGAGGAGAGGGGCACAGATGGGAAAAGATTGCGCCCCCCTGCTCTAGGTGATGAAGCTTCTCCTGCATAGTGTCATGTCCCGACTGCTCCTATGTCAAAGACTTTGCCTGCAAGACAAAGGAATCACACCCAGTGTGGAATACGTATTCCCTTTTTTTACTAAATCATTCATAACAAATTATGTGCATGCTCCCCCTCCCTGCTAACTTCTAAAATACTTCTGTAACTTTCCTCCTCTCCTCAAGCGGTACAGTATATAACGTATGGGTTATGTATCTGTGTTAAAAATTATTTCACACGGGCAAGGACATTTCAAAGATTGAAGCTCTATAGCTGTGTCTGTTTCACCTGTATCCATTGAACATGAACCCATCCCTTTCTGGTTCACACTTGCCCAATTCCAAGCAAACACAGTCTCTGTTCTTACACTGAATCCTCTTAGGCAAGGCTGCCGAGAGGGTGGGGGAAGTGGTGCCGAGACAACTGTCCCAGGCCTGGCAGTGAAAAGGGACCCAGCAGGCTGAGGTCCAGGGGTCTCAGGGTCCAACATGAAGAGCCAGCACATATACAGGAGTCTTACTCAGCCCTTGAATCAAAGCTGTCACTTCCACTCTGCTTCTGAAGTTTTAGAGCAGGTGAAATTTAACTTCTGGCTTTCAGGGATGCAGTAGTATCACAGCAGTCGTTTTCTCCTCAGGGGAAGTCACAGTAGCAATAGGCAATGAGAAAACTGCAAACCTATTACCAGGATTGGACAGCATAGCACCTTTACCTCTTCTGCAGTGCTTTCCGGATCCCGGATACTCCCTTATAAAGGTAACAGTTTTAAAATTCTCAGTGCACCTCTGTAATTCGCGGTCTGAGGATCACTGAATTACTTGACATTAGGAGTACTGTCGGAATTGAATAGCTGTACCCGATACCCAGCCTGGATCATCTACAAATATGTAGGTTTTCATCTGTAGCGCCTGATAATGATTTCTCTAATACAGTATGTATCAGGTGTATATGTACAATACATAAATTGTACTAAGATATCTACTGTAGTATACTAGCAGATTTTGTAGGTGATAAAACATTTTTACTAGCGGGACATGAAAGTACTTCATAATTATTGAGACCACAGAAGTAGAGATGTCTGACTATGTCCGAGTTCAGTTGCTCATAAATGTTTGTAAAATATTTAAGGTTTTCACATAATCACAAATGTTTTTGCACACGTTAGCACTCCTGTAAACATTTGCCATGTCGCGGATGAAATTAGTATATGTTTCAATAATGTTGCAGATTTCTCAAAACATTCAAACACATTCTCCTGCTTTTTTTAAAACTTGTTGGAAACGTGCAGATCTCTAGGCAGAAGTCCCTTCTCCATGTAGAAGCAACATTGAAGAAAGAACAACACATCATTAGCTGAATGGCAACAGTGCTGGGACTGCATTGTTCATAATTCTTAATTGAACATGGGGAAATGTTTGGTAGTCATCGACCAATGAATGGTGATCCATTAGCTTATGCTTTAAACTTGGTTTATTCCTACCAAGCAGCTCCCAACATGTGTCTCTCAGGCTCTAACTCCTACCCCTTGGATATCTCACCTGTGAAGTCCCGCAAGGCCCTATTCTGGGCCACCTACTCTTCTCAGTGTTCATCAGTGATCTTCCTACAGCTTGTAAGGGAGCTTCAATACACATATATGCAGATGACACAATCTTATATGTATACAATCCTAGCCTCTCCGACCTTGAACACATACTTCAATCTGACTTTTTGAGACTTGAAAATTGGATTTCCCAAAACAAACAGTTTTTAAACACTGACAAGACTGTAACAATGGTATTTGGGACCCAGGCTACATTTTTAAAGCTTCCAATGACTGATCTCCAGATCAGAACCAATGCTAATACCACCCTAACTCCTGTTACTAGTTTTAAATACTTGGGCATATGGTTTGACTCCCATTTAACATTTGAGATGCACATTGATAGCCTGACATCCAAAACCTATGCCAAACTAGGTGTACTTTACAGGAACAAATCCTCCCTAAGTCTGCTGGTCAGAAAGCGTATCGCACAGCAGATGCTAATGCCAATTATCGACTATGGGGACATAGTATACAGCTCGGCACCCCAAACCCATCTTAGCAAACTTGAAACCCTCTACAATTCAATATGCCGTTTTCTTCTCCAATGCAACTACAACACACATCACCGCGAAATGCTCAAAGAACTAGATTGGTCATCACTTGAGTCTAGGCCAAAGTTCATCTCAACTGTCTTGCCTTCAAATACTTTCTGGGCAAGCTACCCATCTACCTGAATAAGCTCCTTACCCCTACCACATGCAGCACTTATCATCTGAGATCTGACTCCAAAAGACTGTTCATGGTCCCAAGGTTCAGAAAAGGATCCGTCCGCTCCTTCTTCTCTTACCGTGTACCCCAAAACTAGAACATCTACCAGAGACTCTCACAGCCACCACCAGTCTAAGTTCTTTCAAAACTAAAGCTGGCTCACATTTTATTCTGGTCAGTAACTGTTACATACGCCTATAATATATGTTATCTCTAACTGTGCATGCAATGTCTTGTATATAATGTATACCCTGTTCACTTATGTAACTATGTATTGTAACATGTATTTGTCATCTTAACTCTGTGCCCAGGACATACTTGAAAACGAGAGCTAACTCTAAATGGTAAACTCTTCCTGGTAAAACATGTAATCAATAACTAAATAAACGGCAGAACCACAGAGCTTCTGTGAACCAGCAGGTACTCAGCACTACACACCTGGTAACAGGGGAATCTCCCAGAGGGTGGGGGAAACATTGTTACAAGTGAAAAGCTTTATTTTTCTGTTTAATAAATATGTAGTGCTTGTTGGAAAACTGGAGTAATTAAAGTGTGATTGCACAATTTTGTACTTGGAAAAACTGTGAAAGGGAAGGTCACCATTCACTGTTCAGAGAAGCAAAGAGTTTTGACACTTCAGTAGTGCGTATATAACACATGTAAAGTTTAAGAGTTGCTTGTAAGGAGACCTCAAGAGAATAGAAGTGCCAAGTAGAAAATCTGCCAACAAATATATGTCAAATGTTTATTTTACGTAGCAATCTTCTTATAATATAATATATTGTATTTAGGTCACTCGTTTTCTTCTATTAAGAATATACTGTATATATATATATATATATATATATATATATATATATATATATATATTAAGAATATACAGTGTATATATATGTATATATATATATATATATATATATATATCTTGAACTGTTTCATCATGTACACAAGTCTCAATAAATAGTCATAGCTATTTGAAATGAAGATAATTGAAAAAAAATCCAAAAAATAAAAACATATATCTGTGTTTGTGGATAACATTTGAGCCACTAATAAATCGGTTGTGGCAAGTGAGGGTTCTGTAACACCCTGGAAACGATGGCCCTAATAACGTTAAAAAGAAGTCCGTCTTCTCGGGTTTGTCCGACCTCTGTTGGAGGGGCTGTGGCCAGAAGGGAGACCTGGTACATATTTGGTGGACGTGCCCGGGTATTCGGCCGTTCTGGAGTATGATACACTCCCTGGTGGAGGAGACGTTGGGATTAGACGTCCAGCTGAATCCACTTACATTCTTATTAGCAAAACCTATGGAGGATCTCCCAAACTCATCCAAAAAACTGGTATCGTTCATCCTAATAGCAGCTCGCTGCGCAATTGCTGCAAAATGGAAGCAGATGAAACGGCCTAGCAAACAAATGGTGCTAGCCAGAATAAGGGAGGTCAGATCAATGGAGCTGCTATCAGCTCTTTTGAAACAAGATGTTGATAAATTCAACAAAATCTGGGATGAATGGCCCTACGACTAAAAACGAAAATGCTGGATGTTGGCATCATTAAGAAGCGTCCTGGAACTTGTCTGGGGCGGGGCCTCCGGTAGGGAGGGGAGTGTCCCCTCTCCCTCTCATCCTCCTCCCCACACCCATCCCTTCCTACCCTTCCCCTTCTCTTCTTGTTCTCCTTTTTCCATTTCTTCCCCCCTTTAGTCCAACCTTCTACCCTCCTCTTTCTCGTACCAAAGGGGAAACGTAGACCTGGCTCCTTGTGTGCGCGCCCACCTGGCTGGGGGGGGGGGAGGGTGCGCGGCAAGGGGGCATGGCCGTTAGATCTGGGGAAGAGAACGCTTCATCTGAAATCACTCGCGCTATGCCTCCTCCACTCGGCATATAGCCATGTGTGGTGGCGGTCTGCCACCCTCTATCTAGATCTGCGATATATTATTACGTATGCTTTGTCCTGTAAAATCTCAATAAAAAAGTGTGAAACAAAAAAAAGAAGTCGAATGTTTTTCAAAGTACAAACGGCAAAAGTTAAAACCCTGCAGCCTTGGGTTACTCTTGGTAAGTAGCTGTTGATCCTTTTGACTGTCATTAGTGGGACTGATTCCCTCTAACTTTTGCCTGGGTATTGTGATAAAGATCAAACTCAAATAAATAAATAGTTGTGGGTTACAACGGTCATTTGAAATGGTTAAGGACTTAATATAGTCACGTATATTCCAGTGAGGTCTTGTTCAGCTAATTATGTTGCTTATAGCTGCAGACCAAGCAATATCCTACATGTGGGCTTTTTTTTAAATAAATCAGTTCTGTATTGTTCTGTACTGAGTCAATACTCCTCAGCAGTCATTTAGTGAACCCCAAGCCGAACCTTCGCAGATCGATCACAGGAGAATGGATCGATCGGCAACTTAGCTAATTACTTATCATTGTGTGGATTGTATGGAACAGCAGCTTGAACGGCTGCTTTAAGTAATCCCAAGAGACCTCATTTTAGGTAAATAACAGTCGTAGCCAACCTTTTTGATATCAATATTTGACGTCAATATGCTCTCTAAAGATTGTACTGTAATTTCTATCACTTTGCATGTAGTAACAAAGGAGGGAGAGGGTGTAGGTGGTCTGATACCTTTTATTGGTAGTTGAAATGTTACAAGTTTTAGGAACACTCAGAGTCCTTCATCGGGTGTAAGATCTCTAATACTTAGAGGGCACCGACAGTGCCAACTAGTTAGCAACTCTGAAGTAAGAGAAATTGTATTTATCACTACATTTGGCCATTTTAATCACTACATCCTGTAACTTACTGCATTGTGTAATTTTTAGACCCCTAGAATCCTCTCTTTGGCCTGTGTTCCAAGATATGTTTATAGTTTATTGGGCCTGTTATTGTGAGGCAGGCTGCTGTGAAGCTTTTTTCTGTCACCTACAAGATGCAATGTTGTTGTGTTAGAATCTCATTATATTTCAGTGGTTAAGTTGGCACCGTTTCCATGTTGTAAGCAATGTCACCTATTCAAAGGCTTTCTCAAATATGTGAGAAAGCAGCTTCAAAAGAGCATTACACATTACCGAGGTAACTTGCGGTTATAAAAAATAAAATGTCATGGAAAGTATCTTTCCAAATTTTTAAAATATTTAAACATTTCTTAAAAATCAAAGTGGCAACTATCAGAGAACAGGTGATCAGTGCTGCATACTGTACATAAGAGAGGTGCGGTGGGCTGTGGATTATGGTGTCCATCTTTAATGCACATTTGTTTGACATTATTTACATCTATTTTTCACTGAAATAGATTATTATTAGTACTGTATATACAAGTCATTTAACTCCAGTAAAACACTGAGAATGTGTAAGAAGAAAAAGTGCAATTGTAATTCTCCTTTGAAATAGAAAAGAAATACTGTACTTATTTTGGGTTTAACTTTGATAATGTGTTTGAGGCTTTATATTTCTCTAACATTAAATCACAGCATTTTTATTTTCCTTAGTGATCTAAGCTAGTCATCCACTTTTGGAATACATTGAATATTTTCCTTTTAGTGTTCATACACCTTGATATTTTCTTGTTTTGCATTACCCAAGAAAAGGAATAATAATTGCATATCACCCACACCTTCGCTTATGAAAAAAAAAAAAAAAACTGCCTCTGATACTTCCCTATTACAGTATTCACATGCAACAATGTCCTTCTCTAAATGAAATGGAAGGTAAAACGAGATGCCAGGAGTGCTTATTAAGACTGTTTTGACATGAAGGTGTTCTAGTTGCGTACAAACCCAGAGATGAAAAGCTATGTCGTTTCACAATGGCCTTGAGATGTAATTGCATTCTATCACTTTTATATTTTTGGGGCAAGTTATCTGTTGTGATATATATTTTATAGTTAGTATTTAAGTTTAGAGAGAGGAATATAATCTTAGTATACTGACATTAACAAGAGCGATGCTATCTTTACCAGATTGCTTTCATTTTCTTTTCCCTGCTGGAGGGACAGTTGAATCCCAAAGGTTCAGAAGAGAGTATCTGAGAATGTTGCATCTGCTTATTTTCAGACAAAACATCATTATTTATACTCTTACGTTTTCACAGCTAGATGTTTCAGCTGGCTGAATGTATTTATCCACACGTTTTTATTTTTCCATCTGAGATTTGCTTGCAATTGTTCCAACTGGCTTAGGACTCTGATACTGGTGGCAAATTGCCTCCCCCCCCCCCCCCCCCCCCCCCCCCACCCACGAGACTAAAAACAAAAGGATTCACAATAATTAAAGACCATATAACAAAAGCAATGTGATAAGGGTTGTACACACGTAAGCAAGTTGTGTGGGTCAAGTGATGTCTTATAGTGGGCATTGAATTGCTAGATTGTAATCCCAGTCTCTCCAGTAGTAGTCTTAAATAAAAAATTGGCAAAACTAAAATCCCAGAAAATAGTGATGTTTTCTTCCGAGAATCCATACAGTCCAAGAAATGAGAGCGTACATTTGTCTCCTTTCCCGTGCTGCTACACTTTGCTCTATTGTTACACTAATACTCACACAGTGGAGACAAATGAGACCTCATGGCGGCTCTTGGTCAGTAGCCAAGAAAAAGCATTTGTATCTCCCTAACCTAGTTAGATAAATGATGTCAGGGATAAAACTCTCATCATGTAACATTTTCCAGTATTTGGGTTTTACAGTACACTAAGCTTGAATCTGTATGTTCCCAAGCGGGTGAGTTTGACCGAAGGCGGCTGCTTTGACACATACAGTATAGAATCAGCTTCTAAGGCAGGAGTGACCAGCTCCAGGCCTCAAGGGACACCAACAGGTCAGGTATTAAGGATATTCCAGCTTCAAAACATGTGGTTCAAATAATGACTCAGCCACTGGTTGAGACACCTGTGTTGAAGCAGAGATACTCTGAAAATCTGGCCTATTGGTGGCCATTGGGGAATGGAGATGGCCACCCCTGCTCTAAGGGGTTAAATGTTTTTTGTTTTTTTTTGTTCTGCTTTTTATTTCAATGTTCATATTCTTGGTGCACTATTTGGGAAAGACTGTCTGAAGACACTTGCTTTTTGCTTTGCATCTTGATATAGACCTGTAGGAAACCAGTGTAGAAAAACAGATAGCTCTTTTTTTTTATGGGCTATGGATTCATGAATATACAGTGTGTAAGTGTGGAAACAGTAAGCCAGCTTGGGAAATCACTGCATACAGTACAGTATGTGATAAGGTTGTGTTTATGGTGTTTAATTCCAGTGACTGTTTCTATGCAAACCTTTGTGGGTGGTACGAATTGCAAAACAATATTGCTGATAAGCAGTTAAAGCAATTTTTGCAAAACCCTTATAAATTCTGAGTTTATGTTGATTGTAGTAGAATGTATATATTTCCTCTGCATATGCTCTGGCATTGCACACTTGTCTGTACTGTATGCTCTTCCTAAATGACTAATTTCCTCCCTCGATTTTCCTGTAGGTAGTGCTACCTTTTAGCCCTTTGCGTGCCCTTATACTGTTGTAAGAATGGAATCCACATGGCCCTTTGTGCCGCTCAGCGTGAAATGCCTCTTTGTGCTGTTCCTTGAATACATTTGTCCCCTGGCTTTCATGAGTATTGATCAAATGAAAGAGGAGGATGTTCTCTTGCATTCAGGGGGAATCTGAGTTATCTGGCCGCTCTATTACCACTGTGGGCTAGATTTATTACAGGTTGATATAGCTGCATTCCATTTTTGGAGTTATTATAAAATAGGATTGCAACAATATTTTTTTAGGCATTACCTGCTGTCCAATTCTCCAGGAATCTAAAGTGCTATTTGCACAATAGCGACTTTGAATCTGTCGCCAGCTTCACTCTGTCAGCTCCGTGGGATCACTCTCAGAATCCCACTAACACACAGCTCCGATAGGAACTCTGAACTCACTACGCTGTGAGCACTATGGAACAGTTCAGCTAAGTGAATTGCTGAGTTTCCATTCATAGAAATTATATTATCAGTCACATAAACTTAATTTACATTTTGCAGGGCTGACATTTTAATCTCATCACATAACAATACCGATTCTGTAAACTGGGGGAATTGCTACACAGAGAACAAAGTGTTTTACAGACAATATACTTATACATAAGTGTTTTTACATTCCCTACCCAGATATTAAAGACATTTGGCTGGAATTCCCATTACTAAACCAGACAGATTATACTGCTTTAGGGGTAGCTACCTGGGCTTCACCTTTATTTTGTGATGCCAGCTACCCCTAATGTCACAGTAGTCACAAACCAGACAGGTGACAATAGTATGAACCTGGTTTTCCGGACCTGTGGAAGATCTATATATACACGTTCATGAGTTTTTTTTATTTATGAAATCCTATTTATTATACATTTTTGAGTCTATTAGGCTGACTTAGAATTTAGCCTTACAGTAAATTAAGCCCTATTTTACATCTTTTTAGGAGAGGCTAGGTTAATATAGTGCAAAGGGAAAAACATGACTGTTTTTACCAAAGCATTTCCACTGTGATGGGAAAAAGCAATATCATAAATAAAAGTTATGGTCTCTTGGAAAACCTTGTCTCTAAAGTGTAAACTGCATTCATGTTAATGCTATGTTTCAGCGAAGAAAGCAATTCCAATGTGCCATTTTAGCAAATAGCATTGCTTACAGCTAATCTCGCAGAAGATTATGGGTTCTCAAAATGTGCTGTGCCCTGATCACTGCCTTCATCGGCTATTCAGTTTCATAGGTAATGTGCTCCTTGCTGAATTTGAGCTCTTAGAACCAGTTTGATATTTTCTCCTTCCTTCTCCTGGTAGCACTCATTAAGATGAAATTGACTTCATTTATATCAAAAAAATGTTATGCACGTGGGTAGCCTATGCTGTATATTGCAAGGTCAGATCTAGCGTGCCTTAAGGCAGGGGGGCGCAAACTTTTTTCCCTGTGCCCCCCTACCGGCGGTCCCCTCACTCCCGCGCCCCCCCTAACCCCCACTCACCTGGATTCCGGCGTCATGACGTGGCAACGTGACGTCACATGACCGCGCTGCGGCATTTTGACGCCGCGTTTCCATGGCGACGCAGGAAGGAAGCCGCCGGAGCCTAGGTAAGTGAAGGTTTACAGAGGCCCTGCAGCTCCCCCGGCACTTAATTTAAGTGCCTTCGGGAAGCGTGCGGGGCCTCTGTAAACCCTGCGCCCCCCCGCCGGCAGTCTCGCGCCCCCCCTGGGGGTCGCGCCCCCCAGTTTGCACACCGCTGCCTTAAGGGACTTGAAGTAGCCTCTCTATGCCGTGGACCATCCTTTAAATTTCCTTGGCTCTTATTCATAAGCAACGTAAGCGGTTATATGAAGTATGCTTTTTTTGTACAAGTATAAACTGTGTTCTGGATGAGTTTTAGTTTTATATCCTTTTTGTGTTAGCTGCAGACTTCCCTTGAATACATAAGTGAGTGCTGAGTTGCCGTGTTTGACCAATTAAAAATATGCGTCATATGCAAAACCATTAAAAGGGTCTGCTTTTCTTTTCAAATATAGAAATGTAGTATAGTGCTAAAATGTCGTCTTAGTACTTAACGGGGCGGTTCAACTTGACAGGTGCTGGCAAACAGTCTTATCACCAAAATACATTAGTTAAGATTTTAAACACCACTAAAGCATTGGCTTACCGCCAGACCGAACAACTGGAAAAAGTAGTAAAAAAAAAAAACGTTGGGTTATAATATATATATTATTATATATATATATATATATATATATTATATATATATATATATATATATATATATATATAAAGAAAACAGACGCACGCCCCATAGTGTAATCCTGTACATTTAATGATGGGAGGGGGTTGGTGAGGGGATTAAAAACACTTACAGAGTATAAGTGATAAACAAACAATTTGTGACAAATTTATCACCACTGATGCAGGAACCGTCACGTGTATATGTATATATATATATATAGTACAATACTAATACTTGTCATCTATACATTGTACTTTTTTTTTAATGTGTTACTCAACTACAATTAACATATTAAATATGCCACTGACATTCGCCTCTAACGAGCCTTAACATGAGAAGGTTCCTCTTATTTGTTTTTAAATGTATTTTTTTTAAACCCCCATTTTTTTACAGGGGGGTGGAGGGGACCTGAGCATAGCACCACTGGTTCCCGAGATACATACCAGTGCAGTTACCGAGTTTACTTCTCCTTTATGGGAAACAAAATGGCTGCCAAATCTCAGGCTAATATTGGCCTGAGTGAGAGGGGGGGATGAGTTTGTGTGTAGGTGTTTGTCAGCGTGTGTATCTGTGACACATGCACACTCAACACACGGAGCCTCCGACTCTGGCCCCTAAGGTCTTTGGGTATTTTTGTCCACTCCTAACCTACTGCCTAGTATCTCTTTTTCATTCTGAACAAGCATCTACAAATATCGGAGAGCTCCTATTTTCATTTTGGTGCTGATTTGCCAGCTCGGTTTAAGGGTTAAGAGTTTAGCTATTGCTGCAGGGTTGTACTCTTCTGTATCAAATTATGTGTAATCCAGACCTGTGAGTTATTTATCAAAGTATCCTGGCAGCAAAACAAGTGCAAATAAACATCATCAGATTTATCAAATGAAAAAGTCATGTTGCTTTTAATGGGATTCCTTTACACTATACACAATAAATCTGAGGCAGGTTTTTTAACTGAGTATACCCCTGCTTTTTCAATAACTAGTCGCTTGTATGTATTCTAATCATATTTTCCATATCTTTCCATAAACTGGTCACTCCATGTTAGCCTTGCTCACTGTGGTTCATTGAGTAGATACCACTGGAGAAATCCGTGCACTTGAAATCATGTTTCGGGTCGAGTGATCTTTTGTCAGATCCAATCAAACATCCCCCATCACCTATAAAGCTCTTTGCTTCACACTGTGCATCACGAGATAACATTAGCGATACCAAGGTCACACAAACTCACCATGTCAGATGATGTCTAGCACCAGACGACCTGCCCAGTTCAAATAATGGGGGGAGGGGGGAAGGAGAGGGGACTTGAGCAGCACAGATTGCCGCATTAAATAATATGTGATGCTGTTTTTATTTGGATTGTATGATGGTAACAGTGTGTAACCCATGGTATATGCCCGAACAACACTTGAACACTGCCCCCTAGCAGGGGCCTCCCCATGGACATGTGACTGTGATAAGCTAGGTGAAAGGCTGGTAAAGGAGGAGGGTAGTCACTAAGAGGGAGAGTGAGCTTTAAGAAAGGGGGCAGCCATGATAGGAGGGAGATCTGCACACAGCTGAGAGAGTGGGGCTCATGCGAGAGCCACCTGGAAACGGGACATGCATGCGTCCCACATTGATATAAGGGGGGCTAATCGGACGTACTGTATAGTCCGCTGCAGAGAACCAGAGCCCAGAGAGACAGCCGACGGAGGGGATCCCCAGTGGGTCATTGGAACAGTGGTACCAAAAGACAAACCTTTGCGAACTACAGGCCTGCAGCGCACAGTGACAGTACACGAGCTTCAACTGTGTAACGGTACTCTAAATATAGGCCGAAGTACCCAGAATTAGGAGGCCTATTTAGTTGACTATAACACACACACACACACTCGCAACGCTTATGTGAACTGTGATAATATTGTGTATTGTGACTGTTATACAGTGATCCTATTTCTAAGGATCACAAGGTTACTGTTATCCGGCTGCAATATATACCATATACATAAATCTGTACATCCAAGTATGTGTCCACTTAAAAGCTCCACACACTTGGGGTAGCTAACATAGGAGGACTTAGACCCCCACCTCAGTATCGGACATATAGTCTGAGGTGCAGTAAGAGGGGTTACAAGTGCATTATAAAATCAGTTCTGAAGAGCTGCACTCACTTTCTCAAGTCCAGCAATGTTGGATCAGTACTACTTATGATGAGGAAGTGAATGTACCCCTTGAAAGCTTGCCTTAAAAATCTGATATTACTAAAAATGAAAGGTATCTCTTACAGTGATTATTTGTATGTGCAATTGCATCTGGACCAACATAGCTACCACATTGTATTCAGTAAAAGTGAAAGAAATAAAAGAGGAAGGGGAAAATGGAAAGAGCAGTTAGCTGTTTCTTACAAGATAGTTTGTGACTCGGAAGAATAAAGTTCAATCAGCATCAGTTTTGGATTATCACGCTTAGAAACCACTGATTTTTATCAACTACATCAGACTGGCGCTGTGGCTATCTTGACTATGTATATTGAATAATGGCCAGCAAATATTTATAGTCAAGATGGGAAAAGACAACCATACATTATTACCCCCAAAGTAGCCAATGTGCCATAATACTGTAAGTATTGCCAACCTATGCCCAGCTGCCAACGCATAACATATGGACTAGCCTAACATCCCAAAAACTACCACCACACATTGGGCCCTGTTAACCATGGCACCCATTTGATTAACAGGTCTCTCCGTATAGGTAAACAAACAAAGCAACAATAAATACTTAACAATTAGAAATATAAAAACACACAAGAATAGCAATGAAATTAGTATTCATTTCTTTAGTAGTAACTCAGTGGTGATGTCTCTGCTCTTGAATCGGGTGAACCTGGTTTGAATCCCAGTGTCATGTCTCTAAGTGACCTTGGGCGAATCACTCAATTAAATTGTAAATACTGCAGGGCAGGGTCTCATTAAGCTTGCCCAATTCAATGTACAGTACTGTGTAAATATGTAATATATCCCTTCAGTACAATGGGGCCTAATATATCCTGTAAACAATGCCTTAAGGGGTTAAAAACAATACCCCGTTTACCTCACCACCTGTGAATCTTGAAGGTCTCTTCAACCCTCTGGAACTAATCTAATACTTAGGATGATCGTTTGGAATCCATTAGCTCTACAGATAGTCCAAATAGCCCAAGAATATAAAAATAAATGAAAATCCCCCCAAATAAGGACACAAATGTAAAACAAAAAACACTTTAGCGGAACAAATGGCGATCGCATGTCCATGACTCCCCAACCAAATCTTACAATAAGGCCTAATCTACTGTGTCCAATGCCATGTTTGCCCCTCCACAATCCATCCTAAACATTAATTGTAAAATCGGAGCCTCTGTTGCTTGAAGTTCAATCTTTTATTCATCTTTTTTTCTGCTACAATAAGCTTGGTTCTTGTTGTCCCTTAATTCCTTTCATCTTGACAATTACATAAGTCATTTACGCCAACCATTTCTATGGTCTCACACACCATTGGATAATCCATGGTTGGTGCCTATGTTCTTTAGCTGTCAATTGGATTGAGTGTTAAAGTCATAGGGGGAGATGTATCAACGTAAAGAAAGTGCACAGAGAAGTTTGTTTTGACGCATGACTCCATTTTCTGCTTGCGTTTGTGTCCAACGTATTAAAGTGTTTCTTACGAGTCGCAAATTGTTGGCATGAAAAGTTTACACCACGTCAGACCTGGCAGATTTTTTTGATGCAAATACAAGATACAAAAGTGATGCACAAAGACGCAGAGTTTGCTATCTGTCATTATAATCTGTGCATCATGCAACTCTTCCTATTGTCACCCCCAAAATCACAAGGCTAAAACTTTGAGCACAGACCGTAATACATTGATTAAAAAAAGAATCAAGATGAAAAATATGCCATTTGTGTCAATTTTGCTCCAAATTTGCTATGATACATCACCCCGATAATATATGTAGCGATATCAGTGCATAGACTATTCAACAGAGTTTGGTACATGGATTTGGTACAATCCATGCTGACAGGGGATGAAACGTTAAAATACATTTTCCCCAAACCTCCCATCCTGGCATTCTGACAACCACCAAACCTCAGACAGAAGTTCATAGAAAACGTAATATCGAACGGAAGGATGCTGTTAATGACACAAGACCATGCAACAACACACGCTGCAAACTTTGTAAACATATATACCAATATCCCCACAGGCAGTCACAAACGTTGAACATTCATTATCAAAGGAACATTCTGCTACACATCAAGGAATATGGTATATATGATTCAATGCAGCAAATGTGACCGAGGATGCTACATTAGTGAAGCCAGCCGAAAACTTCAAACCAGAACGGACCTATACAGACACAATAACACACTATGAAGAACGAAGTTACTGCACTCCAGTGGGACACCACTTCTGACAGCAAGATCATTCCATATACAGACGAGGCCACGACTATTCTAAAACAGACCAGTGGCAATCACCAAAAAGACCCAGGAACAGCCTGAATACATGCCTTAAACGTGCCTTAAACTAGCCCCAGCATTTCTGCATTGATTAATGGCCCATCAGATTAACAGCGGGGGTCCCTGGCAGTCCCATTCAAACTGATAGTCGTGGCCTCCTCTGTATGATCTAAAAATTCAAATCCTCAATGGAACGTTTAAAAGTACTCAAGAACGGAAAACATTTGAACTCAAAATGATAATAAACTTTGACACTAAAACAATAGGACGTAATGCTGATATAGGGTTTTTAACTCACTACCATCATTTTTTGTAATGTTTCTCCCTGCCTCTGTATATTTTACAATGAACCCCCTCTCCCCTCCTGCATCCCCACCCCCTGCACATTGCTGATGGATGTATGGTCTCGCTGTCCCTTTCATTCATTTATTGCCCTGTCTGTTTATGCCTTCTCTGCATCATCTGCCTTACATGGCTTTCTTGTTTTTCTTTTTTTACATGGGTAGTAAACTCATGGAATCGCTGTAAATCAGTTTTATGCTGACCTGAGGAAGAGAGAGAACTCTCGAAAGCTTGTTTTGTAATATCTATTGTTAGTCCAAATAAAAAAGGTATCACTTAATACTGAAGTACTTCTTTACTCTGCACTATTGCAACTGGACTAACACGGCTATTTCTACTTAGTACAAGTATTTCATAGCAGTAGTTTATTGTTATTATTTCTTTATTTATGAAATGTTTTACCAGGAAGTAATACATTGAGAGTTACCTCTCGTTTTCAAGTATGTCCTGGGCACAGAGTTATGATAACAATACATGGTTACATTAAATCAGGCCTGCACAACATACGGCCCGCGGGCCGCATACGGCCCGCCCGGCCTCTCTGTGCGGCCCGCGATGAGATTAAAAAAAAAAAAAAAAACTTTAAAAAAAAAAGGCGGCGATTCCCCGCGGTCCCGGGGGTGATGTGAGGTGAATTGAGGTGAGGTGCAGGGGGGTGAGGTGCATTGAGGTGAGGTGCAGGGGAGGTGAGGTGCAGGGGTGATTGGAGGTGCAGGGGAGGGGTGATTGGAGGTGCAGGGGGGGGGG
>WSYH01013849.1:0-16487 GCA_036426205.1 Ascaphus truei | reverse complement strand
ACTGTTTACCACTCGGGCTGTTAGCTGTAGATTCAGGTGCTTGCTTCCCTCTGCTGCTGCAGCTCAGTTGATTCTGGGGCAGGACGTCAGTCTTTTTCACTCCCAAGGGGATTTCCTTCATGCAGCCAGGTTCGCAGCTGTACTGGGGCTCGGTGAAATCGCTCCTGCTTCCTAGCCGTATGAGCTGCTCCTGTACCTTGGCAGGTGATCCTCTGCAGAGAGGTTAAAAAAACGCAGCTTGCTGCTGTCTTCACAGCAGTGGTGATTCAATAGGGAAGTTTGAACAGTCTTACAGAGTCTCTCACAAGTGTCCAAAACAGCACACAGATGAATAAAACAGACAGGCCAACACATAGACAAAGGCCAATGTAGGCAGATATAGGCAATAGAATGTTAACATCCACTAGTTCTTAGAATTAACTACTTCTTCAGGGAAGTAGTCTTCTTCCTGAAGAAGTAGTTAATTCTACGAAATAGTTGGTGTGAACATTCTATTGCCTTATATCTGCCTACATTGGCCTTTGTCTATGTGTTGGCCTGTCCTGTTTTTATTCATCCTGTGTGCTGTTTTGGACACTTGTGAGAGACTCTGTAAGACTGTTCAAACTTCCCTATTGAATCCACCACTGCTGTGAAGCAGACAGCAAGCTGCGTTTTAACCTCTCGGCAGAGATACACCTGCCAAGGTACAGGAGGCAGTCTTCATATCGGCTAGGAAGCAGGAGCGATTCACCGAGCCCAGTACCAGCTGCTGAACCTGGCTGCATGAAGGAAATCCCCTTGGGAGTGAAAGACTGACGTCCTGCCCCAGAATCAACTGAGCTGCAGCAGCAGAGGGAAGCAAGCAACTTGAATCTACAGCTAACAGCCGAGTGGTAACAGTGTGATCCACACTACATGCCTTTTACCAACCTTTTTTATGTATGCAATATATTACCCCCTTTTTAATTCTATAATATATTGTTGAATTTGCTTCACTATTGGCGTTGTGCGCTGTTTTCTTTTGTTTCCTTCTCTTAGTGTGTGTGGGGTGCTGAGCCACCCCTGCGTTTACAGCTGCAGACGCCATTATCCCCCAACACGGTTTGTGGCACTTATTTTTAATGTTTAACTATCTCACTGTGGGAGTTGTGGTTTAATTTTTTATCCATTTTTTATCACTAAATTGATGGTATAGTCACTGCACTATATTTTATACATTTAAACTTTATAGGTAGTTAGGTAGTACGCACATTTTTTTTTTTTTTATAGTTACAGGATGTATAGACATAATGTTCATGAAAAAGATGTGACAATTGAACATGTCGTTTCTGTATGGTTGTCCGTGGATTTATCTACACTTGAGGTTATTGTGCATTGTGTTTTCAAATCATTACATCCATTCCATAACATGTAATTTTGGCAACCTAAAAAAACATACATTCATGCACATGAGCGCTGTTAACACACTCATGCATGTTTGTATGAAAAGACCCAATGTGTTAAAAATCATTACATTGCAATGTATGTGATTATTTCTTCTCTCACTTCATCTTCATATTGATACTACATTGTCACATGTGTATGTATAAGTCAAAATGTGTGTTGATTTGACGTTTCATCTAACATTTGTCAAAATGTTAACACCATTCCAAAGTATAGTTCTTTGTATTCTCAACTTTTCCTAAATCATTCACAACAATGACATGTAGTTAATCAAAGTTTTATTTCATTCACGTTAGTTATTCTAATGATCTGATCCTTTATAACTACTGTCAACATATGAAAATAATGAAGTGGACATTTGCATACCACACATCTCAGCAACATAGTGTTGTGTGTTGTATTTTTTTGTGTGATGCATGTTTTTCTAACAGAAAAATATAAACAACATAATAATGTTGCTTTTATCATCGGCCTCACTTAGCTATGTATGTGTTAACGTTTACTAATAGCACTAAACATAGTTACTCGTGTGAATTAAATGTACACACAATGTTCATGGTTTAATGATCTGTACCTAACATTCATTAGCTCATGCATGTTTAGGTTACCACTACAACTTAGGTGATAATTTAACTCACACGCAAACAGTTCTATAACCTCCTCTATTGTTATTGTGTACGTTCAGATACAATGTCTACGAGTTGTTATGTAGCTTTTACTTCTTTGACAAGTCACACGTGAGATTATAATATAAAGTGATTAATGTGTTTGCTGAGTGATAATGTTGGTTGCATATCCACATGGCAATACATATAATTTAGTAGAAAGAAAAGAATATCAATAGAAGTTCTAACTTCACTGCTTAAGAAAAGAAATCTGCGCCAAATATCAATGAAAGTCCTGTATTCCTCATGGGATCCGCACACTTGCTTGACAGGCCATGTAATGAAAAAACACAAACAACACAGATATAGTGCAAACACTGTAGGGTTAAACATTTAAAATACTATTTATTAAAAGGAACTATGCCATAAAAGGTATTGACAAATACAAAGAACCGCAGGTCATCCGGGATGAAAATTGGAGCCCTACTTACAACAGCAAGGCATAAACAACGCGTTGTTAGGAACGAGTCCTCTTGGGCAGATGGTATCCTTGCAGAGTTGTATCTCTGCTCCGCCGCGACTCAGTCCGAAACCCCCTTCAGGTATTCACCGGAACATGTGCCTGGGGCGGAGGCTAGTTAGTGGGGTCCACAAGCTCTGCCCACGTGTGGCCGCTCTCCTCACTTCCCTCCTCCGTTCACAGATGTCTCTGCGCGCGAGTATGCCGTTGACCTAAAGGGACAGCTGATGTGTTCTAAATGCCGGGAGCTGGCAATTGCAGAAAAGCTCCAATTCGAATGTCCATAAACGTCCAGTACCAAACAATAAGTGACTATGTCACCTGCCTACGCGTTTCGTAGACGTTACTCTACTTCCTCAGGGGCTACAAACTGATATGATGTGACATACTAATATACCCTAACCAATTAAAATTAATTGACATGTTAAACTATATAGCCTACTGCCATTAATATCAGATCCCTATGTCTCACACTATTAAAACAAACATACATACATAAAAATAACAACACATGTCTATATGTCATAATACTGTCCTAACTTTGTATATATATATTGGATATCCAAACAGTGCCAAAGGATATTCAAACAGTCTCCAAACCTTAATTAGAAACTAAACAGATTCCCATTACCTGTAATTGAACAGAAACAGACAGGTGAGGTGATACCCTACTAACTCGGTAACTCCTATTACACATCACTAATTATATCACACTATTCATTGTTTAAACCACTTCACTTACCTCAAAAAGAACCCAGCTCAAATCATATTGAGCCCATTTAGGGAAAGAGTCTTGAGTTCTAAATCCAAAAGGCCTCCCGTCTATTGATGCGTTGGATATTACCACCACCCTCTCCAATTGGGTGTACACGTTCAATAGGTTGACAGACAAGGCCTTGGATTTTTGTCATGGTGTACCAAAAAGGGTTGGGACAACACTATGTGTTGTTAAACCTATCTTTATGTTCTAGACGTGTTCATATAATACGTTTTTGAAAGGTACGACCTGTGCGTCCCACATATTGCAGCCACAAGGGCACTGCAACATATAAATTACAAACTCAGACTTACATGTAATGTGTGCCAGAATTTTGTATATTTTAGCAGTAACATTAGATTTAAATTCTGTACTGCACTCACTGTACTTACAGGCTACCATTTCTTACATGGTCTAAACCCTTTTTTGACCTGAGTGTGTTGTCACCTTTTGTTCCCCTTGATGTAAGGACAGCTAGGTGCCATTTGTTCCTGAAGTTACTCGCTTTTTTGAAAACAATAGATGGTGGTGATGTTAATATCTGTGATAAAGTTGCATCCTGCAACAATATTGGCCAATGTTTGGCAAAGATGTTCCTTATTTTAGGGGCCATGGCGTTAAATTGTGTGATAAAAGAGATGTTATTTTTACCTTGGTGCCGTCCCCTTTGTCCTTGTATTCTGGAGCTACTCCTGTCCTACTTTGAACAAAAGATATATCCTCTCAAGCTCATCTATTGGATAATCCGTTCAATAAATTTATTCTTAAGATCATCCGCCTGTTCTGCAAAGGACTCCACTGGAAACAGTTGCGCCTCAGACGATGAACTGTCCTTACGGGATGTTCCTAATCCATTGCGGATTATGATGACTATTGGCCATAACGTAATTGTTGGCCTGCACAGGCTTAAAAAATGTTTGGGTGTGATATGGTCATCAAACATCTAAAATACTCAGACAAAAAGTTGATAGCAATTTTATCATATTGGCATATGAATCTCAAATTCCTTTGGTTATCATTAAGTACAAATAAATTCATCTAATAGATCCAGTTCCCCATCCCAAATAAAAATAACGTCATCAATGTAGCGCCGCCAGAGCACGAGGTTTGCACCAAATGGGTAGTTATTCCAAATGACGTCCTTCTCCCATTGCCCCAATACAGATGTTCTCATAACTTGGTGCAAACCTCGTGCCCATAGCGGGTACACATATCTGCAAATAATACTGTAATTAAAACAAAAATAATTGTGGGTTAATATAAATCTAATCCCATCCATCAAAAAGGGCTTAAGGGCAGAGACAGGGTGTTTATCTTCCTCAAATGCTTCTTGTATGGCCTCACATCCCAGTTGTGGTCTATTATTGTATAGAGGGATGTCACATCTCCTGTTACCCAACATACTTTATTTCCAATCAATCTCACGCAGGAATTGTAAAACCTGTGTGGTTCTTTTAATGTGATTCCAATTTAACTACCAGTGGCTGTAAATAATAATCTTAAATTGGAGTAAATTGGATGAGAGTGTGGATTCCAGAAATAATAGGAGCACCTGGGGGGTTTGTGAAGGTCCTTGTGAATCTTAGTGATGAAATAAAAAAGAGGTATACGTGGGGCAATTATTCAACAAGTCAAACTCATCCTGCGTGATAGCTTGATTGGCAGTCCCTTATCAAGAGGGTAACTAATTCAGAATGATAAATGTCCGTGGGGTCACTAACAAGGGGAGGTAAGTGGCAGTGTCACCAAGAAGTCTTGATGATTCTTGGACATAATAATTACTGTCCATCACTACCACTCCCCCCCCCTCGTCAGCAGGTTTATTTACATTGACTCGTGATTGGGCCAGAGTTTTCATCCACAGCCATTTTGCCTCCAAATAAGGTTATCATGCTTGATTCTGAAGGTGCGACTCGATTGTTCCAGATCCCTAGAGACATCTCAACAAAAGTGGTTCACAAAGTGACCTTGGACATACTTGGGATTAAAAGTAGATTGTTTTTTAAAATGAGCAGTTGTACACATATTGCTCATACTTCCAGATCAACTCTGATTACGATGGCATCTTTAGCGAAATACTTCTTTAAAGACCAGTTTTTCTGGCAAATTTCTCGCACATCAATAAATAGATTGAAGCTGTTGGGCCACAAACAGGTGCGAATGTGAGGCCCTTACCCAAGACTCTCTTTTCAATGACATTCAAGGATGTTTGCTGATATTGAATATGTTTTGACATATCCTCTGCTGTCAGATTTTATGTTGCATCTCTTATTCTCCCTCCTCTTCTCCCCCTGAATCGTTTTTCTTTTTTGTTAATGTCGTATGTAGCAGTGAATCTAAAGGAGGTTTTACTACTTTGGTAACCTTTACCTCTGAAATATAGGCTCCTCTCCTTCTCCTCCACTCTAAAAAAGAGAAAGCTGGTTTATTGCTTTGGGAGGGGAGAGGTTGATATATACTTTCCTCTGCCTCTACTTCAATTTCATCTGTAGATAGAATCTCAAACTGATTGTGGGTGGGGATAGTTCCCAGCTGAGTGTTACGTTGGGTGTTTCTTGATAGTGGGATTAGGTTTACGTTGCAGAATGAACTGCTAAGTGTTATGAATAGGTAATATGGGATTTGGTTTGGGCAAACTAGTAGTGGGTGGCACTGGTTACTAGGGCTGCTAACCGAGGCTCTCTCATGGTATGCCTTCTTTTTTTTATTTGTATTATTGAAATTGGAACGATAATTCTTCTTATTTGTTTACCTTTTGGATCTTTATTATCCTGTTTTCCAATTTCTATATAGCACCCTGTATCGTAATCCACCTTATCGGCGTAGAAATTTCATTTGTTTATTACTCACTAACTCTAGTTCCATTTGTCAGTCTAGTCTTTTTTGACCACTGGTTTCCAGAAGCTATTATTTCATATATCCTTAAATTCTTCCAATTTATTTGAGAGCAATGATTTGCTCATCCAATTGTGAAAGTGTTTTCTTTCGTTGTGATACCAATATTTGCATTAGTTTAAAAGAACATTCATCAAGGGCTTTATTCAAGTCCCTCTAAATACTCTTATGTGATCTGTCGTGGGAGGTTTGAATATCCTTAAGCCACGTGGTATACGGTTAAATCACCACACATTCTGTACTGGAATCTCCCTCAGCAGACTTTCATCCACTCATAATGAGCTTGAAAGACTGCTTACACATAGAAACTAACAACTATGGGAGTCATAGCACTGAGTAAATGTGGTGAATTTAACCGTATACCACGTGGCTTAAGGATATTCAAACCTCCCACGACAGATTCCAATAATGAAGAGTTATGAGGACTGGATAAAGCCCTTGATGAATGTTCATTTAAACTAATGCAATTATGTGTATTACAACGAAAGAAAACACTTTCACATTGGATGGCAAATATTCTCTTCAAATTAAATTTGAAGAATTTAAGGATATAATGAATTTACTAGCTCTGGAACCAGTGTCAAAAAAAGACTTGACAAAATGGACTAGAGTTAGTGAGTATAAACAAATGAAATTTCTACGCGATAAGTGGTGGATTACGATACAGGGTGCTATAGAAATGGAACAAGGATAATAAAGATCCAAAGGTAACACCTAATAAGAAAATTATCGTTCCAATTTCAATAAAAATAAAAATAGAAGGCATACCATGAGAGAGCCTCGTTAGCGCCCTGAACCAGCCACCTACAGTTTGTCCAACCAAATCCCATATACCTATTCATAACACTCAGCAGTTCATTCTACAAACGTAAACCTAATCCCCCAACTATACAAGAAACCCCACTACACCTCAGCTGGGAACCTATCCCCACCCACAATCAGTTTGAGATTCTATCTACAGATGAAATTGAAGTAAGAGGCAGAGAAGTATATATCAACCTCTCCCCTCCCAAAGCAATAAACCAGCTTTCTTTTTTTAGAGTGGGAGGAAGGAGAGGGAGCATATTTCCAGAGGTAAAGGTTACCAAAGTAGTAAAACCTCCTTTAGTTTCACTGCTACATACGAACATTCACAAAAAAGAAAAAACGATTCAGGGGGAGAAGAGGAGGTAGGAATAAGAGATGCAACATAAAATCTACAGCAGAGGAATATGTCAAAACATATTCAATTACAGCAAAACATCCTTTGAATGTCATTGAAAAAGAGTTCTTGGGTAAGGGCCCTCACATTCGCACCTGTTTGTTGGCCCAACAGCTTCAATCTATTTATTGATGTGCAGAAATTTGCCAGAAAACTGGCTTTAAAGAAGTATTTCGCTAAAATGCCATCAGTAATCAGATTGAATTGGAAGTAATGAGCAATATGTGTACAACTTCTCATTTTAAAAAACAATCTACTTTTAATCCCAAGTATGTCCAAGGTCACTTTGTGAACACTTTTGTTGAGATGGTCTCTAGGACGGAACATCGGTCGCAGCAAAAAAGCCAACCTCAGAATCAAGCATGATAACCTTATTCTGGAGGAAAAATTATGTGAAAACTCTGGCCAATAACGGTCAATGTAATTTAACCTGCTGACAAGGGTGGGGAGTGGTAGTGATGAACAGTAATTATTATGTACAGAATCATCAAGACTTCTTGGTGACACTGCCCACTTACCTCCCCTTGTTAGTGACCCCACGGACATTTCATTCTGAATTAGTTACCCTCTGGATAAGGGACTTGCCAATCAACTATCCCGCAGATAGTTTGACTTTTTGATAATTTGCACCCACATATACCTCTTTTTTATTTAATTCCTAAGATTCACAAGGACCTTCACAACCCCCAGGTCGTCCTATTATTTCTGGAATCCACACTCACATCCAATTTATCCCAATTTATAGATTATTATTTCAGCCACTGGTAGTTAAATTGGAATCACTTAAAAATACCACACAAGTTTTACAAATCCTGCGTGAGATTGATGGAAATCAAGTTATGTATGGTTACAGGAGATGTGACATCCCTCTATCACATACTAGACCACAACTGGGATGTGTGGCCGGCTGCTGTCTTCACAGCAGTGGTGGATTCAATAGGGAAGTTTGAACAATCTTACAGAGTCTCTCACAAGTGTCCAAAACAGCACACAGGATGAAATAAAAACAGGACAGGCCAACACATAGACAAAGGCCAATGTAAGCAGATATAAGGCAATAGAATGTTACATCCAACTAGTTTCGTAGAATTAACTACTTCCCTGTGTGCTGTTTTGGACACTTGTGAGAGACTTTGTAAGACTGTTCAAACTTCCCTATTGAATCCACCACTGCTGTGAAGACAGCAGCAAGCTGCGTTTTAACTTCTGTGCAGAGGATACACTGGCGACACAGTTTATTACACTGCGGCCAGATCCGCAAGCCGGGAGATTTCCCGGCTTGCTAGTGGCCGCCCCTCGGCGTGCCGCGCGTCATAGACGCGCGGTCACGCGTCTTCGGGAGCGTGCGCCCCCTGCACGCGCGTCCAGGGGCTCCCCGAGGGAGCCCTGGTGTCCCGCGATCGCGGGACAGCGGCAGGGGGTTCCGGGGGACCCGGCGGACCCGGCAGCGGTAGGGAGAGCGCCCCGATCGGAGGGCGCTCTTCCGCTGCTTCGGCGCGCGCCCGTCACTCTCGGGCGCGCGCCAGGCTACTGCTGCGGCGAAGCAAGTAGTTAATTCTAAGAACTAGTGGATGTTAACATTCTATTGCCTATATCTGCTACATTGGCCTTGTCTATGTGTTGGCCTGTCCTGTTTTATTCATTCTGTGTGCTGTTTTGGACACTTGTGAGAGACTCTGTAAGACTGTTCAAACTTCCCTATTGAATCACCACTGCTGTGAAGACAGCAGCAAGCTGCGTTTTAACCTCTCTGCAGAGGATCACCTGCCAAGGTACAGGAGCAGCTTCATATCGGCTAGGAAGCAGGAGCGATTTCACCGAGCCCCAGTACCAGCTGCGAACCTGGCTGCATGAAGGGAAATCCCCTTGGGAGTGAAAAGACTGACGTCCTGCCCCAGAATCAACTGAGCTGCAGCAGCAGAGGGAAGCAAGCACCTGAATCTACAGCTAACAGCCGAGTGGTAAACAGTGTGATACACACTACATGCCTTTACCAACTTTTTATGTACGCAGATATATTACCCCCTTTTTAATTCTATAATATATTGTTGAATTTGCTTCACATTTGGCGTGTTGTCGCTGTTTTCTTTTGTTTCCCATCCTGTAACTATACTGTATCGAGGTTAGCACATCTTTTGAACAGATGTGAATTCAATACATACCATGAGCAGTCCTTGGAGTGATAACCTTGAAAAAGAAAAACATGAATGAATATAAATCATTTGTCATGACATGTTCATTAAGATAAGCAACACACAGAAGGTGACAATTTTGTATGTGATATGAAACAAAATCTACAATACGTCAAATATGATCTTAAATAGACAATAGTCAAACATCATTGTTACACACATGTCACACTCCTAAAGAAATTGTATGTAACCATACTGCACTAGCTATGGCTATTGCAGACAGTATAGTAGGTTTATTGTGAATGCTAACCAAAAAAAGATGTACAGAAAATATAGATTTAGTACACATTATTTCCTGACGTAACACACAACACCTTTTAGTGGTAAGAAGTATAATACAACCTGTTGATGAATGACATACCGGTGCACATGCAATTGTTCACACATCAGAGAAGAGAAAGGTGTGAGAAACCATATTCATCTGTTTCCTAGTGGAATGGTATTTGGACACATGTATTTATCATTACAAATGAATTAAAACATCTATGTACTGTAAGTACTATGAACATATATGTATTTGCAAACATGAGAAATAGGTGTTTATAACATTCTGACGTGTCTCCACACCACTTGGCTGTTTGCTCAGTGTCAGCTGGTAAATGTACAGGATGCTCCTCCTCCAAGGCCTGACGTATGTCGGTTTTCTAAAATATTGCGAGAGTGACAGATTGTGCAAAATGCAACATGCAATTATAATATCTGACATTTAGCAGGCTTTATTGAAAGTGCCCACCACCAGTTCTATCTAAAACACCCAATCGTGTCTGAGAAGCCCAAATGTTTCTCTCTATGACGGATCGTTGTAGATATTATGTGCACACGTATACCTCTCCTCTGCTTCTCTGAGGGTTTGCCACCGGGGTCAACAGCCACGACCTATTTCCGTATCTGAGTCAACCTATAACCCACGTGCACACAATATGATACAATTGTATTAACATTATACATTCAACAGTTCATAGAAAAACTAAGTTGTTTGTTAACACATCATAATATGTACTCCACCACCAACCAACCAGGTCCAAAATAGCCTTCTCAAAAGCATGGAAGACTGATGAGTTTCTCAGGATAGAGGAATCGTGACTGGAACCAGGGATTTGGCTACCACATGCATAATCTTCATCGTGGCATCGCATACCACCTGTACATTGGGAATGGTAGTGCTTACGTTGCGGTAAGCATGCTCACTGACTAGGCGGGATCAAAGCAACATGGGTGCAATCTATTCATGTTCGCAATCAGGGGAGCCATATAAGGGAAATAAAGCAAAAACAATCTAAGTGTAGACAATAAAACAATGTGAATATCAGTCTATGGTTTTCTGTTTCTTGGCTCATATGTACAGCCTACTCACAAGATTTCAGTATTTTACGGGCAACAGGGAGCAGTTAATGGACGACAAGAAGATCTCCTGGTTCAGAGAGGATGAAGACCTCCAACACAGCAAAATGATGGTGCATGAAAAAAGAAAATATATCCATAGTGCAGACCAATACTAAAAAAACGTAACTTTATAGGGCTTAAAAAAATGCAAACTTACAATAAAAACGTTAAATAATGCATATATCAAACAATGGAGGAAGAGAATAGCTGTGAACACCTAACTCACCCCCGCTCCGGTCCGCGATCGGTTCGTGAGATGCCTCCACAGTCAGATCTCTGCTTCCTGGTCTCTCTCCGAGGCGTTGCTTCGCGTCACATCCGGTTGTTTGCGACACGTCACTTCCAGTTTCGGGTTAGGGATCCACAATCTCTGTCCTGACTGTGGAGGCGTCTCACGAACCAATCGCGGACCAGAGGCGGGGGGTGAGCCAGGTGTTCACAGCGATTCTCTTCCATCACATTGTTGTGATATATGCGTTATTTGAATGTTTTTATTGTAAGTTTCCATTTTTTGAAGCCCTATAAAGTTATGTTTTTTTATGATTGGTCTGCACTATGGATATATTTTCTTTTTTCATGCACCATCATTTGCTGTGATGTGAGGTCTTCATCCTCTCTGAACAAGGGCTCTTCTTGTCGTCCATTAACTGCCCATGTTGCCGTAATACTGAAATCTTGTGAGTAGGCTGTACATATGAGCCAAGAAAACCACAGACTGAATCACATTGTTTTATGTCAAACTTAGATTGTTTTTGCTTTATTCCTTACATGCTCCCCCTGGATTGCGAACGAAACTCTACCACTTGGGGACCAGAGAGAACACAGTCCTTGCCAGATGGGTTTGAGCAGGGGGTCTTAATTCAATTTATTTCATATTGTCACGTTTTTTGTCACGTTTTTGAAAATCACTCATTTGTATCATTTGATAATTTAGTATATTCACTTTATATTTAGTGATCACTACTAGTGCTAGCGCCTTTTTCTTCACTATAGCACAGCATGCAATCATTGCACCCATCCACACCATGGTATCTGGCTATGGTATAAAAGCCATTCCTGACTTCCAGCCACTCTGTGTGCTCTGTAGGAAAATTAATAAAATTCCTAGACGCGTCTATTCAGTGCACATTAGAAACTGGGTAAAGGCCCGCGAGGAATGTAGATTGCGACGACCCGCCCCCCACTATGCCCACAGTTGTCTGGAATGACGCGGGGAAGCAAGATAATGTAATGAGCACAGCATTTTAACAAGCCCAGGGACTGCACGACCTCTGGCTGTCAAAAATCGAAAATCTCCCCGTATCTCTTCATAAAGAGCTAAGATTGTGCTGAACTCAAAAGCCTATTCGACTTATAATCTCCTCCTCACTCATCCATCTAACATGGTTCTCTCCCTGTACAAACGAGGACGAGGCACAACGTCTCTCCTCTCTCTTCTCCTCTCATCCTTGCCCTCTCCCTCTCCCCTCCCACGTCCCTGTCCCTGTCCCTGTCCTGTCCCTGTCTCTGTCCCTCCTTGGCTGTGACATCCTCTCCATCGCAAGCCTCTCCTCCATAGAATCTTCCTCCGTCTCATAAACATTCGCATCATTTTCAGGTCTGGAGCTGTCAATTCTCAGGTAATTGGCCTCCTTTAAATACCGATGTGATGATGTCAGGTGACTTGATGAAGTGCAAGGTGTTACATAACATATCCAAGTAGTTAACTCCAAACAGGTATCCAGAACGAATTAAACGGATATTTATGTGTGTCACCAGGCATCATGATATTTGACACTGATGTAACGTTAAGCTTTGTACAAGAATTTATTCGCAAGGATTTATGGAATGTGTAAGCAGGTACCACTTCTGAACGCAACACTCAGTATCCTCTTAGGATAAACCATGACATTGACGTTGAAAAGTCGTGCAACAAGTCTATTTGGCATGTTATTGTCACACTGTCCCCATGAACTAATTGTAATGTGAATATGCATAATTAATGCCAATTCAGTTTCAATCGTTTTAAAAATGAGTAACTATTATAGATGTGTGTATAACTTAGCATGAAGTGATTCTAATGTATCGTGTACAATTGAAACATGCAATGTTATTGAGTGTCCCAATTGCGGACATCATCAAAGAGGGGGGTCACAAAGTACATGTAAACAGGAAAACAAACAGCTACATTTACATGTTGATCATGGTTACACATTCAAAGCATTCTCTAATGTATACACACATTAGTATAGCGTGGATCTGTTAGATGTGTGAAATGTGTTACATCTTTATAATAAATTGAAGCACACTTAAGTAACATGTTTCATATTATGTGACTGTTTCTTAAGAGTTTACTATAGGAGTTTCCTGACACATCATAACATTAGACAATGTGACACGCAAATCATCATAACATTGAAAGTACAATGTGTGCCAAAATAAACGTAAGCGTTGACACGATGAAGTGTATTGACATCGACACTGATGCCGAGCAAATTTTTATTAGAGCAATAGAACGTAAAACCTCCTATAATGTTAAAGTCCCCGCTCCATTGACTCCCTTGATGTAGAGATGAGCTATTTTTTAAGTGCTGTCCTGGCAACCCTTCACGATCCCTCCCCTCCAATCTGCCACAACTTTAGTTGCGGGGACCAATTGTCACGAGGAAATTTCTTTTTGACTTGCCGATCAGCCCCAATAAGCTGATCGGGGCGCTACTAGAATACAGCCGATTTCAAAAAAGTGCCCGATAAGTGCCGATAAGTGGGTTTATCGGCAGCCGCATGCCAATAAATTTTTATCGGGAAGAAAAAATGCAGATTTTGACCCCATTTCGGCGCTTACTGAATCTCAAATCCAATTTTGGTGGGAAAATGCCGATAAAAGCCTTATCGGCAATCTATGCATGAGGCCTATGTTAGTGTTATTGAGGTATGCAGGTCACCTACCTTCCATGAACTTCTTGTGAGCATGTGTCAATTTGTCTTGTCTCTATGTGTGCAGCCAGCTCAAGTAACTGTGTGAGGTCACTGTAATGGCTTGCACAGTGCAGAGAGACTCTGATTGGGGCACATGTATCCACGGGGCCCATTTAAACCTCCTTGGATGGACATTATAATACAGCCTGACGAAAGAGCCAGGGTGCTTTGAAAAGTTGCCCCTATTGTCCTAACATTTTCGTGTTGGGTTGATGTATTTTCTGGTATTGCGGCGTTTTTGATATATTAAAGAAGAAACTAGTGAGACTAAAAGCAAAACATATTGCAAGTCCTTCATATTATTTGTGCGTGCTGATCCAGTTTGTTTATTGTATATTGTATGCATTTTACATGTGGATGCAGGATCATAGCCACTAGCTGAAGGGCTAGTTCATTCTATTTTTAATACTAAAGGAGTATCCCTGGGAGGGGAGAAAGCCTTATATACAGTTGATGCACACCACACCTTAGTTTAAAATGATTAACAATTAACTTTTAGTCAAAATACTGGTACTTGATCATTGTTACCTAAAATAGGTTTGGTCCAACTCACAATTAAACATCAAATCAAATTATCAAATACATGTAAACATTAAACAGTGATAACACTTGATATTAGCTCTGACATTCAAAGAAATAGACTGAAAATAATCCATGAAAAGTAGTTTTGTTAGCAGTTTCAAAGAATATCTGAAAAAACCTCTTACCGTTCCAAATATTGGATTCCATGTTAGAGACAAAATAACAATAAGCTTCATCTACGGATATACAGGTATGAACAGAAACTGAGCTTTGAGATTGCTAATTGGTATAGTGATTGATGATATACTCTCAAGCAGGCTTGAAATAGTTATTCTTAATACAATTACCAATAAATGGCTTGTTAGTTATCACAGCAATAGCGACATTCAATAAAATTTTAAAAAAATAATTTCGCTCTGAAGGTTCTCCCTCAGAAGTCTGGGCAGAATGCCTATTTTTTATCTTTCCTGGTGTATACTGTTGTACCACAGATTTTCAGATTTCTTCACCATCTTGCTTGTGTTCTACAAATTTCTGTGATTCAGCAGTTTATCAAATCTTAAGGGGGACAAATTATACAAGATGGAGTCTGGCAGAAAAAAAATGGAAGTCTAAGTAGAGACACAAGTTAGAATCACACGAGCCTATCTACAAAAAAAACCTCAGTGCTTTTTGACCACTCTTTAGCAGAAGATATTTCTGGGAATCATGTGCTTCCGAAATGAGACTTCTGGGAGTACCTACAACTGACTTTGACTTACATACAACAATATACTCAGACAAACATTAATATCACTATACTAATAAAACTATGATTGGGGTGTATCATGATATTAAACACACTAGTGGTTGGAGACTATAACCGAAAAGGATTTTGAACTAAAGATATATTGAGCATCCTTATGCTGTTCAGAGATCATACAAAATTATTTTTCTCTATATGCATAACTTTAATATGGTGTTATTACTGTAGCTCTATGTCTAAAAAGCTTGTTCCAACCTTAAAATCACATTAAAATAGTCAACCAGTGTCTCAGTTACTCTGTCATCCATAAGTGAAGTATGTCCCACATTCCCCAACCCCTCTACCCCTAATAAATTAAAATACAAAGACCCCTAATACCCCCCCCCCTCAACCCAACCCCCCCCACACCCCCCCCCCCCACCCAAACACACAATACAGTACAATAACGGCGTCAGAATTCCTGGCAGACTAATTATTATTTTGCTTAATTTGTTTCTTAGAATTTAAATATCTCTTGAATTCATTAGTCCAACACCCAACACTCGTACCTCTAATATTGGTGGTCCATATTTGATCTCTCTGATTTATAGGGAGGGGTAGTAAAGAAAGCAATTATGTTTTTAGTGATTTTGTACTCGTAACAAGGTGTTACTTTGTAACATTAGCATATATGAAAATATACACCAACCATCTTTATTGCTTAATATGGCAGGTGACTAATTTATATTAACGTCCATTGCTCCTGGTATGTGGTGGTTATCTCATTTAATTGTACAAGAGCCACCTCGTAAATGGTGATTCTTCTAAGTTAAATTATAGGAGATGTGAGACATTTTTGACAAAAATATTCGTTAGTGTAGCTTTGTTCCATATCTTACATGACCAGATACTAATATCCTGGTTTTATATTACATCCACCAAACACCATTTGCTTCCATTGTTGATATTTATTCAAGGTATAAGATGCTCTTCTTGTAACAGTGTCTTTATTCTGGGATACTACAGTATTTATACTATTGTGAACAACAAATGTAAATCATTTCTGTTATTTCCCAGTAGAATATATCTTCTTATCTCCCTGTTTCTACTTATACAGTTATTGGAATTCATTCCCAACCTTCTCCTTGTGTCACCTAAACCACCTATCATTCCGGATTGCCCATGGACGATTTAAGTGCTTTTATAACAGCGAGTTGGTAGGAGGAATTCACTTTTTGAGTGATGAATCGTTTACCTGTCCATTTCCACCCTTGCATTATCCCAAGTGATGAACCATACAGTTCG
>WSYH01013848.1:0-16487 GCA_036426205.1 Ascaphus truei | reverse complement strand
GAGGGAGAGAGGATATGGGAGCCCTGGGATGCTGGATAGGGGTGTGATCCCTGAGGGAGAGAGGATATGGGATCCCTGGGATGCTGGATAGGGGTGTGATCCCAGAGGGAGAGAGGGTATGGGAGCCCTGGGATGCTGGATAGGGGTGTGATCCCAGAGGGAGAGAGGATATGGGAGCCCTGGGATGCTGGATAGGGGTGTGATCCCTGAGGTAGAGACAGTCAGGGAGCCCTGGGATGCTGGATAGGGTTGTGATCCGGGAGGGAGAGAGGATATGGGATCCCTGGGATGCTGGATAGGGGTGTGATAACGCGAGGGAAGGACGGTCTGGGAGACACGGGATGCTGGATAGGGTGGAACCTGAGGAGAGGACAGGGGTCCCGGGGTTTTGATCCTGGAGTGGTAACTCGTGGTGTTTATCCTTAGACGGGATGCTCCGGAACTTTGGGGAGCATCCCCCCCTTAAATTATAAACATATAGTGGATTGATGGACTATAGGACGGATGTCTTGAGTAGGGGACGTAGGACGGAGAATGGTTAGGAGTAGGTAGAGGTTGGACAGGGCGGCAGAGAAAGGGTGGGGAGAGAGCACTTATAGAGAAGGAGAACAGAAGAGGGACAGAAAAGGGGTAGAAGGGGGATAAGCAGACAGGAGGATGTGATTGAACCAGTGAAGGGGGGGGTATCTGGGGCGTATGAAGAAAGGGGAAAGGAAGGGGGCCTACATGGGAGTCATCTTATTGAAGGGTCTTGGCCTAGACCGAAACATAAAGGAATCCAGCCAGTAATCGGTGACTGGGAGGGGGATTAGAGAAATAAGGCGAGACTGCGGTGGAAAAACGGAAAAGTTGAGGGGGGTAGGGACTATGGGGAAGAGAGGGGAGGGGAAGACAGGCAAAAAGTAAAGGAGGGAAAAGAAAAGCGTTATGCAAGTCGGGTGCTAAGAGAAGGGAGAGAAGAGGGAAGAGGGAACAAAAGGAAAAAGAATGGAGAAGGGGAACAACCGGGGTGAGATAGAGCTGATGACAAAAACAAGGAGGAGTCCTGGAGCCGTCCAGGTAACACACCAAACTGTTACATATATGGGAAGGGGAGGGCATGACCGATTCCGGAGATTGTGAAGCGTAACGGACCGCAAAGGCTCGAGACGGAGGGGTAGGAGACGTAAATTGGGAGTCAAGGGGAGAGGACAGAGAAGGAGAGATACGAGTGGGGGCACGGGAGGACGGGTGTATACCATTGACGCAAGGAAGGTCGAGCAAGGAGGGAGGGAGGGGGATACTTATTGGATGGGGAGCTGCGAAAAGTGGGATGGGGGGGAATGGAGGGGGATGTAGGAAGGTGAAGAGGGTGTGGTGTGGGGCGTATGGAGGTTGAAGAGAGGTGGAATATAAAGATGTCATGTTCACCCGCGGACGACTATTTAGTCCCCCCCCCCACTACCATACTCCCTTAGCCACTGAGGCCTTTATTGAGAAGTAGAATTAACTATTTCGGGAATCATTTGAAACTTAAACCGTGACGCAATCCACCAACACCCACTAGCTGCGTACAGTGGGGTGGATCGTTGTTCCAGGCCCTCCAGGTTGCTGAGGATGATGAAGTCACGCGTCAAGGGGTTCCAAGGTGTGAACGTTGGAGTGGGCTGACGAAGATGCTGGATAGAGGTTGGAGAGGGTGCGGTAATGTAGTCGGCTTATGGTGATAGGGTAAAGCTGCAAATATATTTGTGAGGGAGAGGTGGAGGAGGGGAGGAGAAACAGGGGGAGAGAGCAGACCAAGGGTCAATGCAGATTGATAATGAGGGAAGGTGGAGAGTCAGGGGGGATGAAAGGACTAGAAGAGATAGACGAAAAACGCGAGGAACAAGAAGGATACCCAGAAAAACAGAGGGGGGGGAAAACCAGGAGGGACAAGGAGAAAAAAATGTACACGAACAAGCGCAGGAAAGAGGAAGGAGTCGAAAGAGAAAAAGTAAAAAGGTGGAGGGAAAAAAGTAACTCATAGAGGAGAAAGATAAAGGGCAGATGGACAAAATTCAACACAAAAGGGACACGCAGACAAACGAATCGCAATGAAAGCAAAGAAGACCCATGCCCACGCTCTTCACTCCCCCGACCGCCAGGGACCTGCTGCCCCTGGAGCCCTGGGATAGGGGTGTGATCTCGGAGGGAGAGAGGATATGGGATCCCTGGGATGTGATAGGGGTGTGATCCCAGAGGGAAGGATTATGGGAGCCCTGGGATGCTGGATAAGGGTGCGATCCCGAAGGAGAGCGGATATGGAGCCCTGGGATGCTGGATAGGGGTGCGATCCCGGAGGGAGGATATGGGATCACTGGGATGCTGGATATAGGGGTGTTGATCATGAGGGAGAGAGGGTCTTGGAGCCCTGGGATGCTGGATGGGATGGGCTGTCGATCCCAGGGGAGAGGAGGATTTGGAGGATCCTGAGATGCTGGATTGGGGTTGCGATCCGGGGGAGAGAGGTATGGGAGCCTGGGATGTGGATAGGGGTGCGCTCCGGAGGGAGAGAGGATATGGGATCCCTGGGATGCTGGATAGGTGTGCGATCCCGGAGGGAGAGAGGATATGGGAGCCCTGGGATGCTGGATAGCGGTGCGATCCCGGAGGGAGAGAGGATATGGGAGCCCTGGGATGCTGGATAGGGGTTTGGATCCCGGAGGAGAGGAGGATATGGGATCCCTGGGATGCTGGATAGGGGTGCGCTCCCGGAGGTGGAGAGAAGAGAAGCTATGGGATTCCCTGGGATGCTGTGATAGGGTATGTGACCGAGGGAGAGACGGTCTGGGAGCCCTGGGATGCTGGATAGGGGTGTGAACCCTGAGGGAGAGACAGTCTGGGAGCCCTGGGATAGGGGTGTGATCTCGGAGGGAGAGAGGATATGGGATCCCTGGGATGCTGATAGGGGTGTGATCCCAGAGGGAGGATATGGGAGCCCTGGGATGCTGGATAAGGGTGCGATCCCGAAGGGAGAGCGGATATGGGAGCCCTGGGATGCTGGATAGGGGTGCGATCCCGGAGGGAGGATATGGGATCCCTGGGATGCTGGATAGGGGTGTGATCCATGAGGGAGAGAGGGTCTTGGAGCCCTGGGATGCTGGATAGGGGTGCGATCCCAGAGGGAGAGAGGATATGGGATCCCTGAGATGCTGGATTGGGGTGCGCTCCCGGAGGGAGAGAAGGTCTGGGAGCCCTGGGATGCTGGATAGGGGTGCGCTCCCGGAGGGAGAGATTTGTCACTGCATTTAAGTGTTTTAAAACTCACAATATTAACCAAAGGGGTTTTACATATTTTTTTTCCACCTACTCAAATAGTTTGAATCAATGAGAGATTCTATCTTATATGATTCAATTTTATATAATACACCTTATTTCCACAATTATTTTTCCCGCTCCTTTTTTAAAATATTAAGTATGTAGTATATAAATGCTGGAAAAAAAAAGTGCATTAAACAATCCCGTTACTTATCAGTCGCAGATTAAAAAAAGAATGTTTCTGGCAACTGGTATTCATCAAGACCACCTAAAGCTATTTAAAATAGGAGATCATCAGCACAGTTGCAAGTGACATTGTGTTTATAATTGCTTTTAATTGATGGATTCAGTTTTGAATGTCATTGGCTATGGCACCTGTATATGAATATGTGATTGTTGTTGATGCCAGGAAAGATTGAATGTATTGATGCCAGAACTCTAAGAATGACAAAAAGGTGAGGAGTGTAGAGAAGAGTATAAAATGAAATAAGTAGTAGTAAGATATATATATATATATATATATATATAGTATATATATATATATATATATATATATATATATATACAGTATATAATACTGATATATGAATCTCAAAAAATCCTGAAATATTTGTATTTATATTCTTTGTTAATTGGCACTGAATTGCTGTTCCCATCAGCGAGGGGGTGAGAGAGACACTGAATGCAAAGTGTTTCTACCAGCAAAACATTTCTCGCTTAGCCAGAGTTACGCACGCGATTTGTCAGCCATTAGTCAAGTGCATTGTATATTATCTGAATGTGCTCATTGCAAATTCTTAAAATCACTAGATTTACATAATGCTGAGACTATAAGTAGGGTCTCACCCCTTGTTTGCTCACTGGCGATATTTCCCTGAATGCTAGAGAAAGTGAAAAAGAAAGGCTCATTAGAACATCATTAACCCTACAAGGGCTTAGCATCATTGGAGAAAAAAGCCGCCGCATATGTGTCATCACCATTATTAGTTAGGATCGCACACCTCTAGCAGGAAGACCCTGATATATGAGCAGCTTATATAAAATAGAACATGTATTACAGTAAAACATAATGAAAACAAAGGGGAGTTCGGGTTTGAGAGTGTTTGAGATACAGTAGAAAGGCATCATTGCAAAAAAATATAACAATAAATAGCATATTTAAAATGTTTTAGTTAAATGATTCTAAACCGGGCAAAATCCTAAGGATTTTCCTGCTTACTTAAAAAGGTTCAGGCTGTTCCCATACATGTTCAGTAATTATCACCCTACTCTTTCTATTACTCCTCCTTCTATTCGGGAATGCTTGAGCGTTCTGATATTCTATTGTGTTTCTTCTAACATTTCTATCAAATAAAGGCTGACAGTCTTCGGTTACACACCGAAAATCGAATTTATATTTTCTCATGCACAGTTTCTTCTAAAAAAAAGAAATGTCAATTAAACTACATATACTATTATGTACAGATTGTTTTAATAGATCAAATCATTTCATTAAAGCTATTTAAACTACAAGTTGATTTAGCCTCTAAAGTGAAAAACACAAACCAGTTGTGTGCGTACTGCTAAAGGCCAGGAATAATACAGGTAATACATCCATTTTATTTAAGGACTGTTTTCTGCTAAGTTTCTAGTTTGTCCTTTCAAAATTACTGATAGACATACAGTACTGTAATTTCAAGCCACAAAAGGCATAATACTATAACGATTAATAACTTCTGAGACTTTAAGAAACAACTTTCCAATGTCAGAAGCTTTAAATCTAATTTGTAATGATGTTACACCTTCTAAAAAAAAAAATGTGTAGTCAATTGCAGGACCTTTAAAATATCTATCATTAGTATGTATGTCTGTCTTTATTTATATAGCACCATAATGACATAGCGCTCAGAGCAATATGTTCGATATAAATAACAACAAACTTTAGATGTATTCATGTTAATAGTGACCAAGGATTTGGTGATACCTTATAATCAGCAAGGGATGAAGAGGAGCACAGCAGCGATCCAGCAGCTTCCAGCTAGTTGTCGCGCCAAAAAAGAGGGTAACTCCAGATGGGGAAAGTTATAAAAATAGTCATTTATTGAGTCAGTAGAGAGGAATACAATGCAGGAACGCACCACGCGTTTCGTCCGTAAAGGACTTTCTTGAGAAAGTCCTTACGGACGAAACGCGAGGTGCGTTCTGCCATTGTATTCCTCTCTACTGACCAATAAATTACTATTTTTATAACTTTCCCCATCTGGAGTGTAGTTACCCTCATTTTTGGCGCTACACTAGCGGAAGCTGGGGAATCGTGCGTGTGCTCCTCTTATCCCTGTGCGTTGTGATACCTTCAGAGGACGGCACACTGGAATTGATCACTAACAAAGGACACCATAAAGGAAGGTAAAGGGCTGCAGCCCATTCATTTTTTTACCCTCCTTGTTGGACTTATTTGAGTTATCTCGGGTTGAGTACACTTTATTAGGAGACTCTATTTTGGGGTACCCGTGTGGGGACCCCCAGGCCTCCAGTTTCTCACCCCTGAGATGTCATGCCAATATACTCTATGTTCTGAAGATGGACTATTATTGGAATTAATGATTACTTATGGGACTATTCATGGTGATGCACCAATAAACTGTTCTATTCTGTATGATACCTTATAATGCCTGGTGTTTTTTAATGACCATTTATATGGGCAAGAAATGAAAATATGTCTTCACAGTTTTTTACATTATGATTTCAAGATATTGAAATATTAATAAAAAAAAAGCCACTGTGGATACATTAAATATTAAACGAAATCAACACAGTATAGAATCTTCAGAAAATCTTTGCTAACATTTCTTAGCAATCTTTTCAACATGACCAACAGCAAATCTGGGACAAAACGATGAGACTTAGTTTGGGAATAGCATAATCCTCTTTAATTGGTGGCTTTATCCACAATGTCATTATCTCTGTCCAACCCAGACTCTTTGCATTCATTAAAACAATATACAAGTCATTTAATCCGATCAAAATTTAAATGTTATGTTAAAATTGTGCCTTCTATTCTAGTTTCAGAATATATTTGTTATTCGTTGGGTTAAGTATTAAAACAAATATATACACTTGACAGAAACAGAAATACGATTACTTGTCTGCACCTGCAAACTATTTTTCACTCAAACTGCAATGCTGAGATAAACAAATAACCAAATCAAAGATCAACAATCAGCGTGAATCTTAATTTAGTTATTTGAAAATTAAAACACAGTGGAGTGCTGTGTGAATTCACATACTTTTATGTAATTGCATCAACTGGTTTGAAGTCTGGTTTTCTTACAGATTTCCTGTAGTCTTGTGGGAAAACAAACAATGTTAAATACAGTAGCAATGGGTAAGGTTATACTGTATGTTTTATGAAGTCATTTGAAAAATTAGAAGAAAATTATTAAATACATACGTATTAAATTATTATCAGTAACTATTTTGTAAGTACAGTGCCTCGACCCGTAATACAAATTATTCAGCAGTATGCAGCAAGAAACAATGGAACATTTTAAATGCGTCAGTAATCCTTTTGATAGACTTTAGATACCTTGCATCCCTTTAGAACAGTGGTTTCAAACGGGGTTCCATGGCACTTTTGGGTTCCGTGAGAGATACTATAGGGGGATGGGATTTCATGATCTCCCAGGGCAGGGCATCACTAGGGGGGCAGGGCAGGTTCCTCTATTCTGATTAACTGCATTACCAGCCGCAGCCCAATCAGGAGGAGGTGGTCAGGAGCTGGGGGGGGGGGGGGTGGCCAAACAGAGGAGGAAGCAGAATGGGCAGGAGAGGGTAGGCTGTGTGTCTCTGTCCTGTGTATTTGTCTGTGGTATGTATGTTATTTGTTCTTTCCTGTTGGTGTTTTCAAGACTGACCTATTGTGTGTGTGTGTGTTGTGTGTGTGTGTGTGGTGTGGTGGTGTGGTGTGTGGTGTGTGTGTTGTGTATGTGTGGTTTTCTTTGACTCCGGCCCTCTGGCCCCTCGACTCCTGGCCCCTTGATACTCCGCCCCTCTTATGTCTCTCTTTCTCTGGCTCTGTGACTCTGTCTCTCTCTTATTGTGTTTTCGTGACCCTGTCCTGTTGCAGGGGTGCCTCAGCAATGGAGCCCTGTGATTAGGCCAATGAGGGAGAGAAAAGGCTGAGAACCAGCTTTGCGAGTATCAGAAAAGTACAACTGCAGAACAGATATAAAATCACTTTACTTTATTAAAAATAATACAGATAATATTAATACAGCAACTGTTCAAAGATACACTTTAATTCAGTATTTTGCATGGTGTTGTATATATAAAGTAATTAATTTTATGATTTAGTACAATCAACAAGAAATTAAATTGAGGTTAAAAACACTATAAACGAGAGTCTGGTATATTGTATTTGTGTATTGAGCCTTAAACAGCCCTCTGATGACTGGGGTCGGTGTCTCCTAGCTTCAGGGGAATCCAACTGCGTGTCTCTGCGCTCTCTTGACACCGTCCACGATGATGTCACAACATTAGTGGGTGGTTCAGGACTCCGCTATGTGTACATAGTTACATAGTAGTTGAGGTTGGAAAAAGAACAAACGTCCACCAAGTTCAACTATGCTAAATTTAGACAACAGAACCTTTATCCCATATCTATATTACTTATTGATCCAGAGGAAGGCAAACAAAAAAAACCAGGTTATATCATCAATTATATCTCATATGGGAAAAATGATTCCTTCCTGACTCCAAGAATTGGGCAATCGGATTAATCCCGGATCAACATCCTTCCCATGTTTACTTTTGGGTATATCCCTGTATACCTTCCCCATCTAAAAAGATGCCCAACCTTTTTTTTTTTAATCTATTTTATCTGCCACACAGTCTCAATGGGTAATGAATTCCACATTTTAACTGCCCTTACTGTAAGAACATTTTCTTTGTTGCTGGTGAAATTTCCTTTCCTCCAACCTTAAGGGATGGCCCGAGTCCTTTGTACTGCCCGTGGGATGAATAGTTCTTTTGAAAGCTCCTTGTAGGTCCCTGAAATATTTGTATAAAGTATCATATCCACTCTTGGACACCTCTTTTCTAATGTAAAAAAATCTAATTTGCTAGCCTAGACATTGGGCACTATTGCTAAGCCTGCTGTCTACAAAGCACTCTAAATCCTTCTCCATCAAGGATTCTCAATTATCACCATTTAATTTGTAAGTGTTGTTTATCTGTTCCCAAATACATAAACTTACATTTATCTGTATTAACCTCATCTGCCATTTACTGCCCCAGTTTCCAGTCTCTCCAAGTGCTTCTGTATAGAAATTAATCTAGCTCTGATTTTACTACCTTACACAATTTAGGAGCATCAGCAAAGATGGAGACTTGCTCTCGGTGAAAACCTCAAGGTCATTAATAAACAAGTTAAAAAGCAGGGGTCCCGTACCGATTCCTGAGGTACTCCACTCACGACTTAGCCCCAACTGAAAAGGTGCATTTATAACAACCCTCTGTTGTCTGTCCTTTAACCAGTTTTCAATCCAGATGATATATTATTACTGAGTCCAATTTTCTTTATTTTGTATACCACACCTCTTGTGTGAAATCGTATCAAAAGCCTTTGCAAAATCTAAGTAGACTACATCAACTGCATTAACCTGATCTAAATTCCTACTTACCTCCTGAAAGAAACCAATAAGGTTAGTTTGGCATGACTATCTTCATAAATCCATGCTGACTATTACTAATTTTGGTTTCCAATAGGTATTTCTGAATATTATCCCGTATTAAACCTTCAAGTAGTTTCCCCACTTTGAAGTAAGGCTTACAGGTCGCAATTCCCTGGTTGTGATCTAGCTCCCTTTTAAAAAATAGGCACCCATCTGCTTTATGCCAATCTTTGTGGTACTGAGCCTGTGGAAATTAAGTTCTTCAATATAATGTAATGTTGGCTACTATGAACTTAACTCCTGATAACTCTTGGATGTATGCCATCGGGGCCAGGTGCCTTATTACTTTAATTTTTTTCAAGCCACCTATGAACTTGAACCAATTGTTCCTTAACATGGAGGTTGTGGCTCCCTCCTGCGCAACTTCTATTGAAATTGTTCTCCCTGGGAACACAGAAGCAAATCATTTGTTTAATACCTCTGCTTTTCCTTATCTCCAATAATCTGCCCTGCCATGCCTATATTTTATTTCTCATTTTTTGTTATTAAGGTACTGTTATTTTAGCATTTTTCTGCCTACTTTGAGTTTATTCTGTAGTTTAGTAAAAAATAAAGAAACAAAACCAAGAAAGAACCAGCGCCAAAAACAAAAAAACAAAACCGGAGAAAATGTTGAATCAAAACCAAGTCCAAACCCAAAACAGAGAAAACATTTTAAAACCTGGAACAAAACATGAGTGGAAGTGCCACTGGAGATGTGTGAAACGTTCCAAAACGCATTCGCAAAACTTTTTATTTTATTTTGACAATTTTTTTGATTTGAACCGGTGTTTGCAGAACTTTTAAGGCTAAAGGTTCTCAGAAATCCCACATTTCCACCATCAATTCGCTGTTTCAACGATGAATTACAGCTGACAAGTGATTCTCTCTCTTTTCTCTGTCTCCTCTCTCTTCGGAGCCGTTTTGGGCATGGCTAGGATGGGAGTTATCATCATCATTGGACTGGTTGGGGAATTTTGATAATCTTGACTGATTGTTGCAAAAACAAGGGCCAATGTTGCATGGTTGCAAAAATGGGCAAAAGCTTCGCACATCTAGAGATGGCAAACAGTTAGATCATGTGAAAAGAGCTCGTTGGCAAGGTTGTCAGGTCAACTGTCACATTCATATACCTCATTTTGCCCAGGTTCTTCTTCTGAAACTGCTTTGTCTCCTGTGTAGCACTGTAAAAAGCAGTATCGTCGTGTCCATCCACAAGAAAGCAAGAAAATAATGAAATATAGCCCTGATTGTAACAGATACAGAAGAAGAAGATATCTGGTCAATCTACAAGAACATACCCAAGGATCATGCTGCGAAGACTTACCTTCCCAGTTTCAAAATGTTGGAAACCATATTAAATGATAACAGAAGTTAACATCAGGGTCAGTCCTTTTATATTCTAAAAGGAACAGAGAACTATGGAGCCCGGTATACAGCATTGCTAGGTTCGTGAGCTGGTTAACTCATAAAGGAACTACAGCAAAGCATGTTGATAAATACCGTCAAATGGAAAAGGTTGATTCAAGTGGGGCTGAGCTTATATAGGTGCACAATGCCAATAGACAACGATGAGAAAGATGGACCAATCTATAAAACAGGATTGTTCCCTTGTTGTGATCAACAATATTTTTTTTAGGGGGCAAAACCAAATCATGGGGGTCAATGAGCATTTCCATATTAAATGCATAACATGATAACTATATGTGTGGTGCATGGTTTTTCTTAAGAGTGGAGGAAAACATTCAGTAATTATGAAGGTGACATGATTGAGTGGCATATGATATTGCTGTTATTGAGCTACTTTAGCAGGTACAGTATTATGGTGCCTTGTGGTGCTAGTTGTTGTTTTTTTAATAAAAGAAAGTGATTGAGGATACTGTGCATGCATAAGAAAGTTATGGGAAATATGGATGCGATTCCTTCAGATTTTAAAGCATTATATATAAAGCTTTTTTCTGTGTGGGCAAGAAACAAGCCCACCAGGAAACCTTTCACCTTTTTTTGTTTTTTTCAAATCAATGTTGTAAGACAATAGTGCATTTACTGCCACCTTTACAGAATCATGATCCAGAGTACTTACTAGAAATGACCAGTTTAATCAACAAGTAGAAAATATCTAAAATTACTAAGAGAAATTAACATTAACTTAGAAAACACAATGCTCATCTTTTCAATGGCTCAGCAGTGCATAATCAGATGAAGTATTTTTCTTATATTTTCTCTAAACTGTTTACACTGTTTTCTCCCAGTCTCAATGATCAAACTAATATTGAACTAGAAGTTGAACTATTTTATTACTAATCTATGAATGGAAATATGTTTCAACACTTGAAATATTTGTGTCATTGGATTATTATGCTTAAAATATACGATCAGGGGATACGTTTATTAAACAATAACAAGTACACTATCCGACTCTCGCGTTCTGCTCAAGGATGTCTTCTCTATACTCCTTTTGTGTTAAGCTCTCTCCACCCTTAGACCTTTCTCACTGACTGCCGCACCCCTGGAATGCCCTTCCCTCAATACCCAACTAGCACACTATACACATTTAAGTCCCCATCTTACAACCACCATGCTTAACGAAGCATATGAGTAGCTCAGTGGACTGATACTTTACACCTCATCCATAAACTTGAACACCTTGCAGGCGCACTACCAGAACCCCTTCCTACTGTTGCTGTAACGTTCTTCCTACTTACCACATTAGATTGTAAGCTTTTCGACGGGCAGGGGCTCCTTTCCTAATTGTCACTTTTATGTCTGAAGACTTCTTCCCAATATGTGTTATTTGTATTATTGTTATTATATGATTGTCACGTTTAATGCTGTGATGCGCTATGTACATTAATGGGCTTATATAAATAAAAATATACTTAATACTTTAAGTGTGCACTTGAACACCTGTTTAGTAATTGTTCACCAAGAAAATCAGATCTTGGTCACTGGAAGTGAAGTTAATAATCATGGAAATGTACAAAGTTTAAGCCTCAGTTTCCGATCTCGGGGAAATGTGTCTCATTTATTGGTGAAAAGTACTAACAGATGTAGAAAACTTACTGTCTGGTTCCGTGGTTGTGAAACGGGGGATTGATAACGCGCAGGGGTCCCATTCAGAAGCATTGCCCCCGCCCACAGCACAAACGCAGAACCAAACACACGTCCCGAAACGCAGACATTTGCTCAGGTGACAGTAATTTACAGCTGTATTTACAGTGATAAAAATGTCACAAAATCAGACAATTCCACAAGTCTGCTAAGTATTTTCATCAAGCTGAAATGGGAGTTTGGAAGGGGGTAAGAGGAGGGAGAGGGAGGGGAAGGGGGTAAGAAGGTGGAGGGAGAGAGAGGGGTATAGCGGGGTGAGGGAGGAAGGGGACAGGTGAGGGGGAGAGGAAGGGTTAAGCAGGGGAGGGGGGAGAGGAAGGGAGAGGAAGGGAAAGAAGGTGTGGAGAGGGAGGGGAAGGGGGTAGAGGTGAAAGGGAGAGGAAGGGGGTAAGCAGGTGAGAGGGAGAGAAGGGGTAAGCAGGTGAGGGGGAAAGGAAGGTAAGCAGTGAGGGGAGAGGAAGGGTAAAAGAGGTCAGAGGGAGGGGAAGGGGGTAAGAAGGTTGAAGGAGAGGAGGAGAGAGGAAGGGGGTAAGCAGGTGAGAGTGAGAGGGAGAGGAGGGGTAAATGTGGACAGATAGGAGATTTGGCACACTATGTAGGTATTTCCCAGTATTGAGACGTACTGGAGGACAGTTCTGACAAAAAAAGATGTGACGTAGCACAGATTCCGCTAGATCCATATCTAATTATCTGGCACTAAACCTATGGAAGATGGTGAATCATGATATAACTAATAATTTTTCTGGATATTATAATAGCGGCTGAAGGAAAAAAGAACTCCCGCCCTCCGACAGAGAGAGGTTATTAGAAGGGTCTAATGAACGTTCAATTATGGAGTACACTTACCTCATTTCGAATCACACCACTAGGAAGTTGATAGGGTTTCTGGTATCCCGGAGGGAGAGAGGATATGGGATCCCTGGGATGCGGATAGGGGTGCGATCCCAGAGGGAGATATGGGATCCCGGGATGCGGATAGGGGTGTGTTATCCCGGAGGAGAGAGGAATGGGCCCTGGATGGAGGATAGGGGTGTGATGTGGCTGTCTGTTGGGTGTGATCCCTGAGGGAGAGAGGATAGGATCCCTGGGACTGCTGGATAGGGGTGGATCCCAGAGGGAGAGAGGGTATGGGAGCCCTGGGATGCTGGATAGGGGTGTGATCCCAGAGGGAGGAGAGGATATGGGAGCCTGGGATGCTGGATAGGGGTGTGATCCCTGAGGTAGAGACAGTCAGGGAGCTGGGAGTGCTGGATAGGGTTGTGATCCGAGGAGAGGAGGGAGAGAGATGGGATCCATGGGATGCTGGATAGGGGTGTGATCGCGAGGGAGAGGACGGTCTGGGAGCCTGGGATGCTGGATAGGGTGGAACCTGAGGAGAGGACAGGGGTCCCGGGGTTTTGATCCTGGAGTGGTAACTCGTGGTGTTTATCCTTAGACGGGATGCTCCGGAACTTTGGGGAGCATCCCCCCCTTAAATTATAAACATATAGTGGATTGATGGACTATAGGACGGATGTCTTGAGTAGGGGACGTAGGACGGAGAATGGTTAGGAGTAGGTAGAGGTTGGACAGGGCGGCAGAGAAAGGGTGGGGAGAGAGCACTTATAGAGAAGGAGAACAGAAGAGGGACAGAAAAGGGGTAGAAGGGGGATAAGCAGACAGGAGGATGTGATTGAACCAGTGAAGGGGGGGGTATCTGGGGCGTATGAAGAAAGGGGAAAGGAAGGGGGCCTACATGGGAGTCATCTTATTGAAGGGTCTTGGCCTAGACCGAAACATAAAGGAATCCAGCCAGTAATCGGTGACTGGGAGGGGGATTAGAGAAATAAGGCGAGACTGCGGTGGAAAAACGGAAAAGTTGAGGGGGGTAGGGACTATGGGGAAGAGAGGGGAGGGGAAGACAGGCAAAAAGTAAAGGAGGGAAAAGAAAAGCGTTATGCAAGTCGGGTGCTAAGAGAAGGGAGAGAAGAGGGAAGAGGGAACAAAAGGAAAAAGAATGGAGAAGGGGAACAACCGGGGTGAGATAGAGCTGATGACAAAAACAAGGAGGAGTCCTGGAGCCGTCCAGGTAACACACCAAACTGTTACATATATGGGAAGGGGAGGGCATGACCGATTCCGGAGATTGTGAAGCGTAACGGACCGCAAAGGCTCGAGACGGAGGGGTAGGAGACGTAAATTGGGAGTCAAGGGGAGAGGACAGAGAAGGAGAGATACGAGTGGGGGCACGGGAGGACGGGTGTATACCATTGACGCAAGGAAGGTCGAGCAAGGAGGGAGGGAGGGGGATACTTATTGGATGGGGAGCTGCGAAAAGTGGGATGGGGGGGAATGGAGGGGGATGTAGGAAGGTGAAGAGGGTGTGGTGTGGGGCGTATGGAGGTTGAAGAGAGGTGGAATATAAAGATGTCATGTTCACCCGCGGACGACTATTTAGTCCCCCCCCCCACTACCATACTCCCTTAGCCACTGAGGCCTTTATTGAGAAGTAGAATTAACTATTTCGGGAATCATTTGAAACTTAAACCGTGACGCAATCCACCAACACCCACTAGCTGCGTACAGTGGGGTGGATCGTTGTTCCAGGCCCTCCAGGTTGCTGAGGATGATGAAGTCACGCGTCAAGGGGTTCCAAGGTGTGAACGTTGGAGTGGGCTGACGAAGATGCTGGATAGAGGTTGGAGAGGGTGCGGTAATGTAGTCGGCTTATGGTGATAGGGTAAAGCTGCAAATATATTTGTGAGGGAGAGGTGGAGGAGGGGAGGAGAAACAGGGGGAGAGAGCAGACCAAGGGTCAATGCAGATTGATAATGAGGGAAGGTGGAGAGTCAGGGGGGATGAAAGGACTAGAAGAGATAGACGAAAAACGCGAGGAACAAGAAGGATACCCAGAAAAACAGAGGGGGGGGAAAACCAGGAGGGACAAGGAGAAAAAAATGTACACGAACAAGCGCAGGAAAGAGGAAGGAGTCGAAAGAGAAAAAGTAAAAAGGTGGAGGGAAAAAAGTAACTCATAGAGGAGAAAGATAAAGGGCAGATGGACAAAATTCAACACAAAAGGGACACGCAGACAAACGAATCGCAATGAAAGCAAAGAAGACCCATGCCCACGCTCTTCACTCCCCCGACCGCCAGGGACCTGCTGCCCCTGGAGCCCTGGGATAGGGGTGTGATTCTCGGAGGGAGAGAGGATATGGGATCCCTGGGATGTTATAGGGGTGTGTTGGATTCCCAGAGGGAAGGATTATGGGGAGCCTGGGATGCTGGATAAGGTGCGATCCGAAGGAGAGCGGATATGGAGCCTGGGGGATGCTGGATAGGGGTGCCGGATCCCGGAGGGAGGATATGGGATCACTGGGATGTGGTATAGTAGGGGTGTTGATCACATGAGGAGAGAGGGTTCTTGGAGCCCTGAGGATGCTGGTGGGGATAGGGGGCGTGAGCCCAGACGGGAGACGGAGGATTTGGGCTCCTGAGAGATGCTGCGATTGGGGTTGCGTCCCGGAGGGAGAGAAAGGTCTATGGGAAGCCCTGGGATGAGGATCGGGGTTGCGCTCCGGAGGGAGAGAGGATATGGGATCCAGGGGATGCGGGATAGGTGTGCGGATCCCGAGGAGGAGAGGGAAGGGGTATGAGCCCGGGATGCTGGATTAGCGGTTGCGATCCCGGACGGGAGAGAGGATATGGAGGCCCTGGGATGCGGATAGGTTGGGGGTTTTGGCTCCCGGAGCGGAGAGAGGAATGGGATACGGGATGTGGATAGGGGTGCGCTCCCGGAGTGAGAGAGAAGAGAAGTATGGGATCCTGGGATGCTGGATAGGGATGTGATCCCGAGGGAGGGAGAGGATTGGGATCCATGGGATGCATGGATAGGGGGCGTGATGGCCCAGAGGGAGGATATATGATCCCTGGGATGCTGGATAGGGGTGGCGATACCACAAAGGTGAGAGGAGGATATGGGAAGCCCTGGGATGGTGGATAGGGGCGTGATCCTGGGAGGAGAGAGAAAGATATGGGAGCCCGTGGGTGCTGGATGGCTAGGGGGTGTGTGAGTCCCGGAGGGAGGGATATGGGAGCATCTGGGGATGCTGGATAGGGGAGTGCGGCTCCGGAGGGGAGAGAGGACATATTGGGATCCCTGGGATGATGGATAGGGGTGTGATCCCCAGGAGGGACGAGAGGACTAATGGGATCCCTGGGATGTGGATAGGGGTGCGCTCCGGAGGGAGAGAGAGGATTAGGGATCCTGGGATGCTGGATAGGGGTTGGTGATCCCGGATGGGGAGAAGAGATATGGAGACCATGGGATGCTGGAGTAGGGTTTTGATCCCGGAGGGAGAGAGGTTGTGGGAGCCCTGGGCTGGATAGAGCGTGCGGACCCGGAGGAGAAAGGTCTGGGAGCCATGC
>WSYH01013847.1:0-16491 GCA_036426205.1 Ascaphus truei | reverse complement strand
TTGTCCCGGGCCCCATGATTTCTGTTGATGGCCCTGTGGGTGATGTGAGGTGCATGGGGGGAGAGGGTAATGGGTGATGGGAGGTGCAGGGGGGAGGGTGATGGGAGGTGCAGGGGGGGTAGGGTGATGTGAGGTGCAGGGGGGAGGTTGATGGGAGGGTCAGGGGGGGTCATTGGAGGTGCAAGGATGGGTGATATGAGGTGCATGGGGGGTGATTTGAGGTGCAGGGGGGGTGATTTGAGGTGCAAGGGGTTAATTTGAGGTGCAGGGGAGGGTCATTGGAGGTGAAGGGGGGGTCATTTGAGGTGCAAGGGGGTGATTTTAGGTGTATGGGGGGTGATTTGAGGTGTATGGGGGTGATTTGAGGTGCATGGGGGGTGATTTGAGGTACAAGGGTGGGTGATTTGAGGTGCATGGGGGGTGATTTGAGGTACATGGGTGGGTGATTTGAGGTGCAAGGAGGGAGAGTGATGTGAGGTGCAAGGGGGGTGATTTGAGGTGCAAGGGGGGAGAGTGATGTGAGGTGCAGGGGGAAGAGCGATTTGAGGTGCAAGGGGGGAGAGGGATGTGAGGTGAAGGGGGGTGTGATGTGTGCACTGTGCAGGGGGGCATTGTGTGTTTGATGTGGAGGGGGAGTATTATGTGTGTGGGTGAGGGGGAGAGATGGGGTTATGAGAGATAGATGGGGAGTATCGCAAAGGTTGATAGTGAGGGGTTCTTGGGGAGATATGAGGATGATGATGAGGGGTGCTGGGGGAGATATGATGATGATGATGAGGTGCTGGAGGAGAGATGATGATGATGGTGATGGTGATGATTTTACCCGTGCGGCCCAATTTTTTTTCCCTTGGAGCAATTCGGCCCTTCTCACTTTACGAGTTGTGCAGGCCTGCTTTAAATGATATGGATATGTGTGTGACTGCGCAGCCACTAGTCCCGTGTGAGTACTCGGTTGGTGCACTTATAACGATACCTGCCTGGTGCGGCGGCACCTGGCGTTAAAGGATCTTCTCAAAGGATCAAACGAGCTCCCACACGACATCCAGGATCCACCCGCGTGGTGATCCGTCAGGGGCGATCCCACCCTGAAAATAGTCCAGCTCTCTTTAATACGGGGAGACTTCAGCCCAAATCTCTCAGCAGGAACCGCAGCGTCTGCTGTGTCCCTACTAGCAAATGGCTAATGGGGCAGGGTTCCTAACCTAGGGCCTGTCCCTATAGCACTCAGCTACTGGTGACTCAGGGCTATCTGGGGCCTAGGGGAATGCTGGCCTAGTGCAGAGTCACTGACTCCTGCACCCTACCTCCTTCCCTTAGCTGCTCCGGTCAATCAATAACTAACTGCGTAGAGCCCACGAAATGTATCTATCTCCCTCCTGGGGAGATACTGTAGCCCTATTGGCTCCCTGGAGTCATGTGGCTCTGCCCCTGTGCACCCTGGGGGCTGCTACTCTTGGGAGCTATTCTCCCTTGCGGGGGCCTCGCACACATTTCTTTTGCGCATGCGCCAACCTCTGTAGTGGCCGCCGGCTATCACAATCTGTTGCGCATGCGCAACTACATTGAAGATGGCGGCGCCCTGCTCAGGAACCACCGGGGACTCAGAGACACCGAAAGCGCTCCCTGCAATGGCCCCCACCCTCCCAAAGCGCCGGCGGGTCTGTCGCGTGACCCTCGGCAGCAGAGGTAAGAGGAGGGGGAGTCACGGGACAAGGGGACCTGGCTACATCGGTAAGCCGGGGTCAGGAGCGGAGAAGTGCGGAATCAAAAAGACAAACAAGGTCAGGCAACACAGGACAAGGCAGGCAAGGTTCAGACAGGAGCAGAACTGCAGTGAACACATCGCACATAAACAAGGTTATGCTCAGCCAATGTGCCATAGGGCAGGCTGAGCATATAAGGCAGAACAGTCCAATGAGCTGGGAGCATACTCTGGAGTATGCCTGGCTGTGGTTGGCTGAGGGAGACAGCACAGGTGTATCCTTTAGACAGAGGAGCGGGGAAGCTTCTGCGCACGTGCTCATCCCCAACAGCATTCTGGAGAGTGTAGTTCCCCTGCTGTGCTATACTCCTAATGGCTGCCGCTTGCTACTGCGCATCCCCCCGCATTCTCCCGAGCCTCCGCTGCTTGGAAATGTAAGGGGACAAACAGGTGACAGGGGGGACCCAGGCTATATAAATATAAGAGATCATTGGCCTGACACCTATTTGCAAGAATAACAACTACATATTTGCAACTGTTGCAATAAGACAAATTTAAATTATACAGTGCCACACACTTCATAATTAAGAGGTGTAAAAGACAGATATCTTTTTCTCCTGCGAAAATAGACATTAGGCTGTAAAATGTTAGATGCAGGAATATGTTAAGAACACAGACACAACAGTGAAGATGGCATCTTCCTAAGTAGTAGAGAAATTTAGATATCAAGTCTTTTATACATTGAGTCAGACTTTTAAATTCCAAAGAGTTTTTTTTTTTCTTAAGTCATAAAACTGTCAGCCAGAACTGATTTGCGACATTGGTGAGCTTATGTTTTTAAATGGAGAAAAGATAGTACATAAGTCTCACCAAGGTAATATGAAAATCAGAATTCAACAGAGGTGTGTTTTGGGATCAGAACACGTGAATTCTCTTCTACTCCAGTGACCTCGCTGGGAAAGACCTATGACATATGGTAACATACTATATAGGGATTTCTGTTTATGTTTTATCCTTTTAAGAAACTGGTCTGCATTTATTGTAACTGTATATTCTTGTAATAATATTTTTTCGATAAACTAAGCACTGTATTTTTATATATTAAAACAAAGCAATGCTTTGGGCTCTGAATGAACTGTTTGCAGGCTTTGTAGAGAGTATTTACATTTTCAGACACATTTTGCTACAACAGATTTTTGAGTGTTAGGTGCATAGTTTTTCATTAATAAACAGGGTCCTTAAACTCTGGCAGATAGATACATATTTTGTCTGCATATTTCTGTGATGGTGGCAGTGGATTAGATGGCAACTGAGAAAGTGGTAAATATTAACGCTTTGAAAGTACCTTGCACAGTAGAAAGGTGAGTTGGCTAGAGTAGCCGTGTGTATTAACCCTGGTTGCATATATGTCATGTGCGCACAAGTGTGTTGTCCATAACAGATGATATATTGGGATGGATTGAGGGGAGATATTACTCATTTGAGGGAGCTTTGCAGAAGGTGAAAAGTGGGTCAGTTAGTTAGCTGTGTATTAACCCTTTTCCCATATCCAGGTCACGTGCACACAGGTGTGCCTTAGGTGAAAGTCTACATACCCCATTTGTTTTTAATCATATAAAAAGACCTTTAGGTTAGATATATATGGTAATAGATATATATGGTAATAGTCTTCCTTTTAGAAAGGTGATTGTACTATTGATAATATGTTTAACTTGTGTGGGCTTCCTATACTTTTAGCCTTTTTTGACTACTTTTTGTACCTATGTTTTTCCATTAAATATCGAAACAAGCATTAATTGCATTTTATCAATGTGCGTGCCTATCAAATAAAATTGCCTTTAGCAATATTTCTTCCCGTAAGTGTGCAAAAATACCAGTGATTGAGAGAGACAATGATAGAGAAAGTACTTAAGAGGGGCCAATAGTTGGGTACAAATATTCAAGTAAAAGTGTACTCCTGTATTAAGAAAAATAAGACAATATGTCATAACAAAGTATAAAGTGACAGTGGTATTTACCAACTCAACTTTTTAAGGTGAGATGTTAAAACAACACCATAATATTCATATAATGCAGTTTTTTTTACAAGTTAAAATTCAAATTTTGCATGATCTTTAGAGTTTTTAGGCTTTGAGCTATTTAGTGCTTTTAGTGCTTTATATTAAAAAAAAATCCCTGTGCGGGTAAATGAGCTATATAATATTTTATAAGCAGTGTGTGATCACTTCATATTTGTGGAATTAGTCATTCACTTACTTTACTTTTCAGCTTGAGGGAAATATGTGGGTATGCAAGGCAAATTTAGAGCAAGGCAGACTCAAAATACATTATCACTGTGCCAGCAGCAAAGTATCAAGGTACTTGGAGTACTTGTGCCCTGTGCGGTCAGCTTTTTTTTTTTCCAAATAAAAAAAAACACAAATTGTGTTTAACCCTTTATGTGCGTCTCTGTCATTCTGAGAACATCCTGGGCTCGTTGTGTAGTTTTCCGGTATGGTACCAACATTCCCGGGGGAGTTGGAAAAGGAGCACTTCATCTTCTGTTCCTTTGGGACAAGATCACGTGACCCCAGAGCTGGAATGTCTGCAGAACAATTCCATCATGTAAGGGGTTGTTGAATGGATTGGTTTTTGGTGAAAAACCACAAATAAAATGGCCTAAGCTACAGGTATGTTGAGCAACACACAGGAATTTGTTCCACATTTGCACCATGTTTAATTGCATTCACATATTCCAGTAAAAGTTTGTCTATTGAGAAAAAGAAGACCAATTATCATAATAAAGTGTAAAATAACAACCAATCCAACTTTACTAATGTGAGATATTCAAAATAACACCATGATAATATAGTGCGGTTTTATTTTACAACTTATCATTCACATTTTGCATCAGCTTTAGATTTTTCAGGCTCTGCTTGAGCCATTTAATACTAATAGTATAAAAAAAACTTCACTGTGCCAGTAAATGAGCTGTGCTGCAATATTTATATGCTGGTGTATTGTATCGACACCAAAACCTATGATAATTACTTATTAAATGTTTCACTAAAAAACATAAATACATTTACCATATGAGTATCTCACCAAGTTAGAATGTAGCTACTGTACATTAAGTTTGAACTTAAAAACACAATCTGCGCTACTCCTTTTTACATATATATTGATTTGAAACCACTAGTTCCCCTGAGTTGAATCACAACACTACAATATCCCCTGTTTCTCTGAATACAGCTTTTTCATCTTCTTCACTGATTTACAGTATGGCAGATATTTACAGGCAGAGCGAAGGGAGAAAACATATTGCCATTAATGCAGAACTCGACACATCCCATCATCGTCTGTAACCAACTCAAAAACCACAAGCAGATCCTTTAGTAATTGATGTAAAGGCAGCAATATCCACTGCATTTTCTTATCTAAATAAGGAAATCTCCTGGTGTGCACCCGCTGCATTTTTACCACCAGAAACCCCACAGATCATAAATACTGCATTTTGGCACTGGCATTTAAGGAACAAAATAAATGGCTTGTGAAATAGGGCAATGTTATAATAAACTCCAAAACTGGAATTTATATGCGTTCAACAGGTACGTCCCTCCGATGTTGCCTTTATTTTTCCTGCATACTGTGACTACGTTAAAATTCCATAAGAAGAATCTTTGCTAAACCAGGGACCTTCCATTATGTGGTCATCTTAGACAAGAGCTTCAAGAGAAGCACATTCCATTACCTAATTTAACATCAATTTACCTGCATATATGCTGCCAATTGATCTTGATAAATAGCCCTGTAATGCTCAGTACTACTAGGGCAACAAGTCTATAGACCAGGGGTAGCCAACTCTTGTCCTCAAGAGCTACTAACAGGTCAGCTTTTCAGGATATTCCTGCATCACCACAGGTGGCTGTGTCTGACTGAGCCACTGATTGAGTCAGCTAAAACAATGCATCTTGGTGGCCAACTCCATTCCCCAAGAGCCACCAACAGTTCAGGTTTTCACGATATCCTTGCTTCAGCAGAGATGGCTCAATCAGTGACTCAGTCTTCAGCTTCAGCGCAGGTGGTTCAATCAGTGACCCAGTCTTCAGCTTCAGTGCAGGTGGCTCACTAATTGCACTACCTGTGCTGAAGCAGGGATATCCTGAAAACCTGGCCTGGTTGGTAGCCCTTGAGGACTGGAGTTGTCTAGCCTTACTATAGACTCTACAGTATTAGCAGGTAGAAGCCCTTTTAGCTAGCAAAACACTGATTGGTGCTGCATAAAACTTCACACTTCAATGACATCAATCAATGTTTAACTTACCAGCTGACGAATACATCCTACACATGCCATACTTAATACAAACATGTGGCGCAGTGAAGTGGAGGTGAATGTGTTTGCAAAGCTACATTTATAAGTAATTGTTTTTCTTGCGGTTTCTATTCCAGAGCAAGCACAAAGACATCTTCCGAGGCGCCACTATAAAGAATACCATTTTTATTTCCAACTTTATTACAAACTGTGTACAGAAAATCCTGTTTGTAACAGAGCCCATTGAAATGCAGTGCAAAGGCAAACACATCTAATCACATGTGGAATTCCTATTTATGAAAAGAGAACAAAGTACCAAAAAGAGGCATTGGACAGCTGTTCCTAATTAATCCTCAACTAGCGAACCATCCTTTTGAATTGGGAAGCATACTTTGTGGAAGCTCAGTGCATAGTGGCATCTGTGGCAATTTCATTTGTGTGGCCTCAGGTTGGGGAAGTCTAGGAGAAAATAAAGCACAGGTGTTATTTAAAAGCAGCCCTTTTGTAGTTCCAAAGGTAACTCATTCTGTCTCTATTAAACTTCCAGTACAAACAAAAAAAAGAATAGTTGAATGTTTGCTATGCATTTTCCATTTCATTATAAAATGTGCACTCTGTAATTCATCCCTAATTATCACTATTGCTCTACGTACTACCCACATCTCCAAGAGCAATTGGAGACAGTCTGGGGCATGGCAGACAGTGTTGGTGTGGCAGCTTGGTGGATATACAAAGAAATTTGTATTTTCGAGCGGCTGCCGTGCCACGTGACACTGTGAGCCAATCACAGGGAGGTCTGCCCGTGTGACGTCATTGGCCACGCCTCCTAGGTGCATGCGGCATAACTTTGCTAGTACACACACGCGCTTACCATAATACATGGGGAGCCAACGCCAGACCTCAAGAGCTACCAACAGGTCAGGTTTTCCAGATATCCCTGCATCAGCACAGGTGGCTCAATCTTCGACTGAGCCACTGATTGAGCCACCTGTGCTGAAGCAGGGATATCCTGAAAATCTGACCTGTTGGCAGCTCTTAAGGACTGGAGTTGGCTACCACTGGTCTAAGCAAAACAAGAGCAAAATGCTTAACAAATAATATAATGCTTTACTAAGCTTACTATACATATATCTATAAGACTGTTTATTTAAATGTATAGCAGATGAAGCAATGCAGAAACATTTTCATTGGAGTAAAGCCTGAATTAGATGTATCACTAAGAAACATTTGTGAGCTTCATTTTGAATGACACAATTGGTTTAATGAGGGCTCTTGATCCAGATACCTTTCATGTGTCTAGGCGTATTGCTTAATGCCACAAGGAGGCAGTCTAACGCAGGCTAATCACCATACAGGTTCAACATGAAGCGCAGCAATGGATGTTAAATTCAGACCACAAGCGTTTCCCAGAGAATAAAAGCAATTTCAGCCTCGACTCAACATAAAAATTATAATGAGCACTTCTGCTTTACCTCCCAATAGTTCTTGCATGCACGGCTATATATGCTAATAACATATTGTAGGTCCTTTCAGCGGTGAAAGAAACGGAGTACTTTGAGCAGGGGGAAGTTGGGGGTTGTCAGATTGGAGGAGAAAAAACGGTGATGCTGATAAGGTCTTTGCAGGATTCCAGAATAGTTATTTCTGTAATTGGCCCTTTCAGTCTGATATTTAATGCTCTACTAGGGCAGGGATTCCTAACTACTAAGGATTATAGGATGCACTTATCCCTTTACTGTGTTTTAATTCTCCGTGTTCAAATGTCTCATCTTTGAAGTGCTGCACACATGTTTGTCTCTCTCCATATGCTGTATATGTAAAAATATACATACGTATAGACATACAGGGCATTGTGCAAACTTAGCTCATCACAGGTCGCAGGAATCGTTGGGGGAAATTCACTAAGAGCCGATCATTGGAAAAAATTGGGGATCATTGGAAATATTGACAATGTTATTAACGCAGGAGTAAACTCGACAAAAAAAGAGCTTCCTTGCTGCAGTGATGTGTTGACAATATGCATGTAAGCGACTAAGTATAGCAAAACTACTTATTCACACGCTGTGCACTATAAGTTAAATACCTATCAGATCGATTTGTATCACCTGGTAAACTCATGCATAACTGGTCCATAAGGTCTCCTAAATAGTTAAGAACATTACATGTAGTATTAACCCCTTCAGCACTGTGGGAACCTGCGACGTCCTGGCTATAAAGGTTTAGTTGACCTTAGTGATGCTAAAGGGGATTAAAGTCAGGTAAAAAAATGAAGAAGTGAAGAAAGACTGGGGAGGACCAGATTTTGGGCTGAAGATTGACTTGCGATTATTTTTATTCCCCCTATGAGTTATAAAGACGGTTGGGGTCCAGAAGATTTCCATTTTGGGGGGGTAAATTCTAGGGGGTTCTTCCAGGCCCTGAAAATGGAGAGCGAGGTCCCTTTGGTGATCTATTTTTTTGTAAACTTTATGGGCCATCTAAACATGGGTTAACCCCAATTAGATAGATGCAAACAACAGGCGCAAATTAATTTTGTGTATTTGATAAAGTGACGGTAATAGATTAACACTAATTAACTTTAATTAGCTAGCCACTTGGGCTACTAGGTTATTCCTATACTATATACATTGTTTCAAAATTGTTCATTACGTTTATTCATGTTCATTGTTGGGGTTTGTGTTTAATGGTGACCCATTTGGTGCAAGGCATTGATTTGCAATGAATTGATAGCACCTTTGACACTGAAGTGGTTATATCAATTTGCTGCCAAGGGGTACTAGAATGATTACTATTCCATTGCGTCTTGGTGGCCCAGTTTTCTATTTGCGGGCAGTTTTGGGATGTTAATAGGGGAAATTGCAATAGTGACTGCTGCGGATGTCCTCCAACAGTCAGTAATGCACAACTAGCGTGCAGAAATAAATATTAGTGAGTCGCCAAAAATATTGTGCGTTAATATTGTTTTCTTGACAGCCCCGACTTTAATGAATGTGGTTCATTGTGTGAGAACAAAACACTTTCCAAGGAAATAACAAAACATAGCCAACAATAAGAAGAAGAAAGAGGAAGGCAAGAGGAATTGCTTTTTGGTTAAGCCTTTGACTTCTGAAGTGTGGGAGCTTTTGTTCAGTTTGTGTTCCCTGCTAACTGCATTTGATCTTTGAAAATGATCTTCTTGTGCCTCCTTATGGACTAAAAAGTAGTGTGAGCATTATATCCGTTGTGTCAGTGTTTGTTTATGTGCAGTGTCAAGTAAATGGACTAATTATCTCTCTAGAGTAAGAAAAACAAGTAGAAAGAGCAAGGAGGAAGAACAATTGGGGACGACAAAGAACAAGCAAAGAGAAAAAGATGAGAGAAATCTGAGGCCGAGCTCACGGTGGCGGCGTGAGCACGTGCATCCGTGCACGCCACCGCGCGCACTCCTGCAGCCCCAGCTATACGTGTGCTAGCTGCGATGGGGGGCATGGCGAGGGCGTGTTGAACGCGTCACAGAGCTGGTTCGCCCCCATTGGCTGAACCAGCTCACGTCCTTTATATCTGCACTGAGCTGGCAAACCTTACAACACGTGGAGACTTTGAGGAAGACATCGCACCACAGACAGGAAAGTCTTTCTACACTCACTATAGGTTGTGCCTAGGAGCCCTCGTCACTATGAGCATCCCCCCCTCCCCATGTAGGAACCTAAATATTAGACGGTGTAGTGTTAGAAAAGCACAGCACACTATTTCAATGGTGCAGATTATTTTAATAACACGGTTAAAAAGTTTAAAGGGAAATATTTACACTCACAAGTGTACCGCTCTCACACAGCACACAGACACAGTGTTGTATATCACACAATGGGATATCTCCTTTCATGCTGCCTCTGTCCTCTGTGGTAGAGTCTCCTCACGCTGGAGTGAAACCGCCGTGCACCACGCTCTAGTCTTCACTTCCGGGTTGCGCCGAGATTACCCTCCGATATTCTAGAGATGGACACCCTAGCCCCTGAGGCAGCAAAGACACAGGCTTTGCGAAATGCGTAGGTTGACTTTGGACTACAGAATAGCATGCTCAAAGGACCCTGGCAACCTGCTGCACCCATCTCCACAACCTTAGAGGGTCATCTCGATGCAGCAAGAAAGCGAAGACCAGAGCGCGATGCTCGGCGGTTTCACTCCAGCGCGAGGAGAGTACAACGGTGGACAGAGGCAGCAAGAAGGGAAATATCCCATTGTGTGATATACATCCCTGTGTCTGTGTGCTGTGTGACAGTGGTACACTTACAATGTTTCCCTTTAAACTCTATAACTGTGTTATTAAAATAATCTGCACAATTGAAGTGGTGTGCTGTGCTTTTCTAACCCTACACAGTCTTCTATAACATATACATGCAGTTTCGTCTCTTATTTTTTAGTTGAACCTGGAAGAAATCACATCCATATAGACCCACAGAGAAGGGTTGTTCTCAGAAAAAACTGCGACACTTGTGAATGTATCAACTATATTATAGTCCTGGAGACACATTTTTTTTTTTTTTAACTTTTTTTGCACTATTTGTAATTTTTCTGTGTTTATTCCTACACATAACCCCGGGGGAGACCAATTTGGAAAGTCTTGAAACTGGAACAGCCTTCTGAGGTTGTATATACTATATATTCATCACTATATATTCTTTGATTTGTGAAACCACTTATTAGCGCTTATTTTGCTTGTACTACCATTTTTATTTTCCCTAAATCTTTTTATTTCTGAAGTTTTAACGTTTTACAACACAGTAAGACATAAAAAACTAAAACGGACAGTATAGTACAAAATGAGACATCAAATAATAAGTGACATACGCTATAAAATCATAAGGACATGGCAAGAGTAGGCCTTGTGCATAATTTTAAATTGCATTTCTCTGAGGTTAGAGGTCACTGTGACCTTCCTGACTCTTATCATCATTTTTATAGATTATATACATACAAGGTATATTTCGGATGACTTTGTGTCAACCACTTCAAATCTCTGTGTCAAATATTTGTGTTCTGCTTTCCTAAAATAGGTTTGTGATTTCCCTAGTGGGGAATTTAGTGTCTGGAAGATTCTATCAATTCTTCCAAAGGAGTTGTTATTCTCAATTCAGCTTTCCCCTGATTAATCGTACGTACGTAATGCCATACTTGTAGGTAAGCAAATAATTGTATGTTAGGGAAATTGTATTTACGCTTCAAGTCCTCAGACTGGTATATAGTATTAGTTAACAGGTCTATAATATCTCTAGCAATGCGTATCCCATTTTTTTTCCTACAGGTTATAAAGCACCGTCTTGGAATTACAGGTTACCCAGAGAGGAAAATACATAGGAATTTGTGGGTTGTCATGCAATAATCTAACACGTTTTTGCCAGTCTTAATCAGGTAGTTTATTCCCATTTGGCCTGTGGCAAATATGCTAGACTTAATAGCCAAGCCATCATGGCCTCCAATTCTCCGTTAATGTATGAGTTGTTGTTCAGAAACCATTCTCAAGCCATTTTGCCAAGGCAGGCTATACTAAACCATTTCATATAGGGTAGATCTATACCACCTATCTTTTTTGACATCTGTAACCTGGCATGCAGAATATTATCCTGCTTTTCTTTCCTCTCCTGTATTTTTTTCTTGGTTAATAGTGATCGCATCTGCATGGGAACTTATATTCATGGAAACAACACCATTGTTATTAGCCTTACTCTACCGAACATTGAACAACCATGGAGAACAGGGGAAAGGGGGGGGGGGGGGGGTAAAGGGAACCCTCGCTATTGCCTAGACTAAAGGTGCTACAATCAGGGGAAATAACTGAACAGCTGAACTAAAGAAAAGAACCCCTATGCTGAGAGCACTCTGTATTGGCTAGTGAACTGATACTACCGGACCTAAGACCTGGAGATAAAGGTAAGTAAACTAAACTAATTGTAATGATGGATATATTCAAATTAACGTTAGTTGGAGGAATCCTCAATTAAAATATAGATCAGTGAATAATCCTCAGTGTGAGGGGTTCCTGAGCAATATAGCGAAATATTAAAAAGGGGGTGGGTAAAATATAGGGTAAATAACCACACTGATACCAATAGGCTCTCAGTCACACAACCAACCTATGTATAGTTAGTGAGTGACGGAAAAACGGGATGGTGGATGTGAGCCACAAACCAAATAGATCTGTTATGTGTTCGTATGGCTGGCTAAAAAGCTCAGTAATACAGATTGGTATGCTCACAATGTATCATACCTTCCTCATGGATATATCTCAGAATGGATACACACTGTATGTCCACTGATGTATTAAGGTGGTGAGAGACGGAAGCTAGGATGCTTCTATTGGAACGTCATATCCCACCTCAACAGATAAATGTCCATCGGTATGTAACGGGTGTATCCCTCTGGCCTGACCCACCCAATCTCATATTGGCCCGTGTAGTCTAACCAGTCCCCCATTACAAGGTCGCGTGTGGTGGTGCACCTGCAAGTAACAGGACTCTTGAGTCTCCCGCTTGGTGTTATTAGGGATGTCATCAGGACAGGTAGCTGAGGTAGTGGGTGCGAGTCCGACTTACATCCTGTGCAGCGCCTCCACCTATCAGGATCTATGCTTCCGCAGGGTGATGGTTCTGGTGAGGAACTCCCTTCTTGGTGCCATCCACTGTTGAGTAATCTCACACTCACACAGTGGGGTTCTCTTTATCAAGGGCATCTTTATTGACGGACTGATCACAGTAGAATGCCCCATGCAGCTTTCAGCTTCAGCCACACATTCCCCGTGCTGTCCCTTTGCCAGGTACTACCCTTCTTATTGAAGTGGGGTCCCCTCCCTTCTTGGAGATCACCCCTGTGCCAGGTCCTGGACACAGGGTGGCCTAGACAGACTTGATTTGAATACTCGTGCCACTAGTTTACAGCACTAGGGTCACAAACCTATCTTTAACTGCTTTACAACACTTGCTTGTCAACACTCTGCAACCACGGTGCAAGCCTTCACAACCCACTAAACTGTCAGTGTTGTGCCCTTTATACCTCAGGGGGCAGGCACATCTCTGATGTCACTATCCAGGGACTCAGAGCATGTAGCCACTCCCATCCATACACAGGGCACTTCACCAGGGTTTGAGGGAAAACCTCCATAACTACTGCTGGCAGGCCTTTACTTACCAGGACTTACTGCCAACAGAGAAGATATATGCAGTCCATTATTATGCATGGCTACATACTCCCCTTGGTGAATCCCCACCGTCCCGGCTGGGACCTAAATTTGGTGTACCTTACGCCAGGAAACACTGCAAAAGGAACACACAAATTACATGGTTAAACATCATTACATTCACATAATAATGCAAAACCCTTCCGCTCACTGACCAGCAGGGAGCGCTAAAGAAAAAGGCAGACCACTCTATCTCGGGACCTAATAATAGTGTCGAGGGTCTGGTTTCTTCACCTCCCGTCCCGCTGCATCGGTGACTGTCACGCTATACTCCCGGGGCAGGCCTCGCTCATTGCAGTATACAACTTTGTGCATGTGTACACTGCGCCCGATCTTCCAAACCCTCATGAGTTGGGAAACCCTCTGTTCAGCCTGTACTCCCGTAATGGCACCTCCCTTACTGACCATATAATATTCTATGTCAGTCCGGAGCCATTTCTCCCGATTATCCTCTATCTCTCTCATAAGAGGTTCGGGAACATAAGGGTACTCAAGCCCATGGGATTTCTTGTACTTCGCTGCAATAGCTCGCTCAGCACGGCAGGCCCGGGTCAACTTAGCTTGTCCCGCCCTCCCTGGCAACACCCATGACAGGGGCTCTTCTGATTCCACCGGATCATCTAATCCTTCGGAACCTTTGGGCATGATCAACCCACTTTTAATCTTATTCCATCGCACGCGCAACGCAGTGATGTACGCTTCGTCACTGAACTCCCCTGGGGCCCACCAATGGTCTACTATCCCATCCTTTTCTAAAATGAAATGGGTGCGATCTATCCATGCTACGTACCCTTCGTATAATGGTGACCACCATCTAGTTTCCCGTATCTCCTCGTGTCTGATTTCCAGTGACTCTTCCTCTTCAGGCCCACCCGAAGATACCCCCGAAGTACCCTCAGAAGGCTCAACAACTCCTTTGTACTGTGCAGTGTTTCTAAAGGTAATGCTTAGCACACTAGGGCAATCACTGGATACCGACACTTGTCGGGACATTCTCCCTCCTCCCTCCGACCCATCATCCGAAGTTCCCCAGTCCAGGCTTCCAGTCCGATCCTCGGAAGGACCCCGTGACTCCCCGGACAACCCTAAGCTAGAACTGGACCCGAATGAAAAAGTGACGGGGACAGGGGCTTTAGCTAGGGCCTTGGGGCTAACCTTGGGTGTGGACGGGGTTTGGGGACGGGATCGAACCGTAGGTATAGGCAGGGTTACGACCTGCTCCCCAGCAATACCTGTCTCGGCTTCGGCACAAAGTCTCTCTTTCTCTCCGGTAGTTGGGCTCTTCACTCTCCGACTCGAGCGCCCATTCCGTCTGGCAGTAGGTGATCGACTTCCGCTGCTCGACCGCAGAGGCGCGATCATCTCCCACTCGATGCCGCTCTGGTCATCCGGAATCACCTCCGTGCACACACGTGCCTCGTCGCCATCTTGGGTTGGATCCCCAAGCGGGATCTCTTCTTCCACGAGGACATCCGGCAACGCCTTTCTGCTGTGCGATCCAGTCTGGCCCTGGATCCGCTCTTCCTTTACCACCACCCCCGAAGGCTGCAATGAACTCTGCGTTGGCTTACTGCGCCGCAGGGTAGGGGTGGATCGGCCTCCTTCCGAACCGCTAGTCACCACGGCAGTGGGACTTCGCCGCTCGGGTTGTCTCGGTACGGGCGACACTCGACTCCGTGTCTCCACACCGCGAGGGATGGCATCTCGCCACGGGGTACCACTAGTATGGTACTCTGACAAGTCCTTTGTATCTGACAGCCTTGCACACTCCTCGTCCGAGGACTCAAGCTTGCAGTTCGATCGAGGTATCCCAGTAGGGGAACGACGATGTGCCCCTTTTTGGTCACCTCTCCGATGACTGGTCTTCTCCCTCTTGAAAACCTGTCCTGGTCCCCGTTCTTCGGGACCTGTATCCTCTTGCCACAATGCACCCGGAAGCTCCGCGGTCAACATCGGGACATCGTCTTTGGCTTCCTCGGCCTGTACCGGCACAAAACTCGGCATGGGCCACAGGTACTGCAGTCCACAGTGTTGGCATCGGGCCGCAGTGCCCACAGCTCCGCCCGGCAGTCTGCACTGCAGGCAGAGACACATCACCGTCTCCACACCCTCTACCCGGAGGATCAGGAAGCCTCCTGTAGCCGAGTAAGGATGGGTAGTGATCAAGGGACTGGGTCCCACTTTCTCAGAGACTCCAGCCATATTCACCAGTGGCAGTACTCGCTTCAAAGGTCTGTACTGGTCAACAGCTCTTCGCAACTGGAGTGCAGGGGCTGGCGTGGCAACCCCTCCTCCTACTTTCTCCATCGGCATCCGGCTGAACTGCAAACCACTCCCCCTGGTTGAAACTAGGGGGATGTCTCGTAGACTTGTAGGCTGACCCAGCACAGGTGCAGAGTGAGTCATAGTCCATGAGGGCGCGGCTCCAGCTTTCGCGCCAAACTCCCCAACAGGGTGGGGTTTTCTCGTTGGCGCCAATCCTGACCAACAATTAGCAAACTGCAAAGTTGCAAGACTTTCTGCAGCATGCCCACGCGGTGTCCCGGGAACGCGGGAACCGCCATTTTGGTGAGTGAAATCTTTCTTTTTCACATTTGAGGTAGCGTTTGGCTGTTTGTATATTGGATTATAACAAAGTCCATTTCGTTCCTCCCATCTAACAACACTGTCGTCTTCACTAGCCTCGAGGGTACTTTCCCGAGAGCATAGACAAGACAAACACGGCGCAGCCACGGCTTTCACGCCATTCCACAACAAGCCCACAAAAGTCTCTTCTGTAGCTTGTTCTTCGCCCACGCACAGTTCATATGCGTGTTCTTCCTCTGACCGCAATCCTGGACCTTCTGCTCTGTGCAGATCCTCCATTCTGACGGGTCTCTCTCCCTGCCATTCTGGACCTTCTGCTCTGTGCAGATCCTCCATTTTGACAGGTCTCTCTTGATCGTTGAACATGGGGTTTTTGTACATGGAGCTCCGCTCTGCGGGGCAGCTACCATATCAGTACAATAAACATGCTGTCACGCTGTGCAGCCCATAGACCAGGCCAGTCCCCTGTACTGAGGTGGGATGTTGAATATACACACCGACAGCAGAGGGAGCGGGTCCGGGATGTGGTTGTAGCGTGGCCAGGCCTGGGTTAAGATTTAGAATAGTCGTTGTACTTGCCGAGTTCAGGAGTATAGAGAGTTCCGTAGTTTAAATCCGTTTCCGTGTCCAAGGGTCTGAGAGGTAAGAATCGTGATGGGTAAGCTGAAGTCGGAAGCCAGAGGGGTAAGTCAGACAAGCCGG
>WSYH01013845.1:0-16493 GCA_036426205.1 Ascaphus truei | reverse complement strand
ACGTCACCGCTACTATAAGTGCAGCCTTAGGTTTGGAGAATGGGGTCTCCAGAGCTGAACCACATTAATTTCAGCTCCGGGGACCCCCTGCTCCCCAAGATACTTCCCACGGAAGCTACAGCGCGTACCTTTTCGCAGGTTTAAATGTCCCGGACACATGGGCCAATAGGAAACCGCAAGGGATGATGTCACCGCTTCCTATTGGCCTTTGTGACATGGGGCATTTAAACCTCCATTATGATGGCCCACATCTAGCCCAGCCGGTCCTCCTACCGTCACCCCCTTCCGATGTATCTCAGGAAGCAGGGGGTCACAGGAGTTGAAATTAACACAGTTCAGCTCCAGAGACCCTCTGCTTCCAACCCAAATATAAAAAAAACCTCAAATCAGGAATGCAGCTTAAAATGAGTAGATTTGTCCTGAATAACGGATAACCCCAATGTCTGCATGTTTGAAACATCCACTTTGTTACAAGAGAGCAATTCATTGCAAATCCTTGTAGCAGGAAATATGTTAAAATAGGAGCAGGTTATTCTCTGTGCTGTATTTAACTGCAACAAAGTGTTGAAGCCTCCATACAATTGACTACAGGCAGTCCTCGGTTATCCGACACAATGCGTTACTCAAAATGGCGTTGTAAAGCAAAACGTTGTAAAGCGAAACACGTTTTCCCATAGGAACACTGTTTAAATGAAGGGTTCCATTCCTGAAGGCAGTTTTAACACTAAAATACACCAAATATTTTATGCAGGCAATAAGATATGCAGCGCACACATAAATTATATAGTGTATATACTGTATTATATATATATATATATATATAATATAACATAATAAATAATATATTATATAGTATATAATATTATATAGTATAATATTATATATATACGCTCTTACGACGCTTTGCAACGTGTTTTGTGAAATATATATATATATATATATATATACACATACATATATATATATATATATATACACATACATATATATATACATATATATATACATATATATACATATATACATATATATATATACATATATATACATATATACATATATACATATATATACACACACACACACACACATACACAACATTGCAATGCGTCGTAAGAGCGTTGGATAAACCATTTTGGCGTTGTAAAAATGAATATAGGTATGCATTGCATAGCGTTGGATAAGCCATTCGTTGTAAAGCGAAGCGTTGTAAAACGAGGACTGCCTGTACTATGAATAAGGAAAAAAACATTTACAATATCCCCTCTAACACCGATTTACAAGAAACAAAAGTAGAACTGAAAGGCAGGTATATACTAAAACAAAAAAATATTTTTATAAAAATAAAAGTCAGGCAGCCTGTAGAAACGACCTGCGCTTCTAGATACAATACACTGCTGTGGGAATAGGTCCATAACCCAGTTTACTCTAGGTCAGGGGTGCGCAAAAGTTCTCTCCCTGCGCGCTTCGGGGGAGAGCGCAGGGCCTCTGCAACCGCGACCCCCCCTGGATAATTTCGCGCCCCTAGGTCTTTGTTACGCAATAGGATTTCTTCTGTCAGCATTCCCCTGGCTAAATTGAAATCCAAAAACAACCAATTACATTTTTTGTTTTTAATCATAACATTGCAATCAAATATTTATAATCCTAAAATCAGCAGATCATCCTGCATTTTTATTTTTTCACTTTCATAAATTCCCATTTTTATGCTGGAGGAAATGTAACATGTATGTAAAAAAAATGGCGATTGTCTCACTCTATGTTTCTCGATGAAAAACAAAAAAAAAATGGCGATTGTCTCACTCTATGTTTCTCGATGAAAAACAAAAACAAAAAAAAACACAATTATCTTCTGAACCGGGAGGCAGCCTGAGAGAGAGAGAGAGAGAGAGAGAGAGAGAGAGAGAGAGAGAGAGACACACACACTATGGAGATGTGTCTGTTGTTATCCCAATAAATCCAGTTGAGCCGTTGCTGATACTTGGAGTTATTCTTGTCCTATGGAGGTTCCTGTGGGGATGAACCCTGTCTATGGCAGGAGTCCTGCATGTGGAGGCGCTGCACCACACCAAGGTAACATTGTACCCCAAAGCTCCCTACCATCGTGGAGACTCAGCCTTGTGGGATCTAATAGATGAGCACCAAAGCATCATAATACTCTATTTACCAGCAAATCTCTAATGCTTATTACATTACATAGGTTTCTACAAGTCCCTGCCTTCTAACCACAGGGCTTCCTATTGAGAATAGATCTGGTGTCACTTGCTGAGCCGTTCTCTAATGAAGAGGTTGCATGATGATTCATTGCTGAAAACATACAATGATTCTTTACTTTTGGAGCCTAATATTCTTTTTCCATCAAAAAAGTAAGTGCTTGACCTGCATTATACATGTGTTAATGTTCAATCCTAGAACTGTATTCATTATACTGCGCCTCGCCCCTCCCTGCGCTGGGGAAGAATAGATATTAGTCGCATTGAACTGAATTGAGCGGCATGTTTCTCTAGCAGCAGAGGAAGCCGCTTCAGAACATAAAGGGTTACACAGTATTGTTTATTTATTTGTTTATAAAATGTTTTACCTGGAAGTAATATATTGAGAGTTGCCTCTTGTTTTCAAGTATGTTCTGGGCACAGAGTTATGATGACAATACATGGTTACATTAAATGAACAGGGTTATACATTCAATTTACAGAATTTTTTTCATGAACAGTTACACAAAGATAATATATATTATGGGCGTATGTAACAGTTACACACCAAAAAGTATGCCAAATGTTCCTGTTTTACGTGTATCAATACGCTCTTCTTTGCAAGCTTTAAGGGAGAACTTAAGGTACAATTTTGAGATGCAACGGGTTCCTTTTTTGGGGCAGGGGAAGGGAGAATGTTACACCTAACACACACCATAACACACTTTAACACACAATGCTGCCTTTCCTTCTGTGGAAATGTGCATACCGCAACATAAAACTATACAGAGTTACGTTACTGGAAGTTTAAAGGGATACTTTGTCCCAATGTTACTGTATGTAAAGCAAAACGTAAAATGCTGCTATAACGTTTGCCTAATATCTTTGCTACAGTACTGGCAGGAGGTAGGTTACCATCACTGATTATCTACATTAATCTATACCAGTGGTTCACAAGAACCCCTAACAGGTCCGGTTTTAAGGATATCCCGACTTCAGCATAGGTGTCTCAGTCAAAATAACTGAGCCACTAATTGAGCCACCTGTGCTGAAGCGGTGACAGCCCTGATACCTGACCTGTTGGGGGTTGTTGAGGACTGGAGTTGGGGGTCCCTGATACTATATCCTGGTATGTGCTTTAGGGTAAACATGCTGGGTTATTAATGAAAATCTACCAGCTGCAGAACTGGTGCAATAACATCAACAAAAAGGCACACGTTTTTCTGCCAGGGGGGGGGGGGGGGAGGGGGGGGAGGGGGGCTGGGGGCTATATAAATTAGACCCTTTTTAGTCCAGCTAAAAACCAAGAAAATATTTCCATGATCATTAATATGGGATATTAAAGCTGCAGTTCAAGCTCGTGTTTTTTTTTACTTCAATAGTTTCATGTGGGCAATCTCTACTTACCTAAAGAACTGCATAGCTGCCGGTCAATTCGTTCTCCGTCTATTGATCGGCAAAGTTTGGTGACATCTTTAGGTCTGGGGAATGTAAATCGTTGCTATAGGAACAAACATGCTTGTTAAAATAGAATATAAGAAAATTTGTCTTTCAAAGTTGTTTTTTTAAAACAGAAAATGCTAAAAGTATTTTTTCTTACTACAGAACTGATTTATTAAAAAAAACCCACACATGCAGGATATTCACTGAACTGCAGCTTTAAATTCAAGGCTTTTCTCAAATAATATCAAGCTTTAAATATCCCCAATAAACAAACACTATAAGAGAAGTTCTCAAAGCATAGATAAAGGAACCCCGGCAACCAGGAGGAGGGGGGACACCCCCCCACTCTCCTCCCTTCCCTCCCTTCCCTCCTTTCCCTCCCCACCACTTCTTTCTTTTTTCTTACTCTTTTTCTTTCCCTCCAGGCCTCTGGACCATGACGTGGTCCCGGTGTCATACCCCCAGGGGTTATACCCTGACCTCCCACTGTTTAACCCAGAAAAATGGTTATTGTATTAGACCATATTTGTAGTGCAATATGTGTAAACTTAACTATGCCCAATAAAAACGTTTGGGAAAAAAAACCACTATAACATGTGATCAGTACAGTATATGTTTTATTAGTTTTATATCATAATCCGTATCAAGGAGTATGACATTTTATGCTAAAAGTTTAATATATTTTTTTTAGCCAAAACAGTGAAGAGGAAATGATGGTAAATTTATAGAGAGATGACTGGTCTGGGATGTACAGTAGGTAGTGATAGTGCTACACATAGAGGTATATATCTAAATACAAACAGCAGCACAGGAGAGAGCCCTACGATACCTTTTCACTGTGTTCACCCTTAAATATAATGGATTATCAGGACAGTCTCACAATTATATCAATGCTTGAATGGTAATATGACTAAATGTTATGCTTTGTTTTTTTTTGTAACTTAAATTTTATTGAATTTCACATCAAAGCATAATACACAGTATATCCATTGTCTCAACTTAACAATCAAGTATAATCATAACACATTAACAACGTAAAAACCATACATCTGAAAAAAGCAGGGGGGGGGGGGCTGGCTCCTTCCCTTATGTTGAAGATCCCTAATGCTCAATCGTGCTTCGAGTTCTCTCTCCCCGTGCGGTCCGACCTCCCCATCTAGTTATTCTAACTCTGTCCATGCCGTATTATTTTATTTTGCCCGCCGTCAGCCGAGGACGCACCTCTAACTATCACAGCAGAATTGTGGTACTGTTCAGACGGTGAGATGTCTGTCTGAACCAACCATGGTAGCCAGACTTTTTGGAATTTGACGCCAGTGTCATTGACTAAACTGGTCAATTTCTCCATCTGGCAAACATACCAAATTCTGTTCCGAGTTTTGGGAATTGTTGGAACTTATTTTTGTTTCCACAATGCTGCGATCTCGCACCTCGTTGCCGTTGCCAAATGGGCAACCAATTTATTTCCTACCCTGGCTAGTGCCGGTGTTGTGGAGAGAAGCTTGTGGGGAGCGCAGATAACATCACATACAGGGAGAAAAATATAAATATATAGTGTAGTGTGTTTAAACAATTTAAGCACTGGAAAAGCAATTCACAATTGAGGACTCACACTTTCCCAGTGAAGTATAGGCAATGGATACAACAATGTAGACCCAGTCAGTAGATGGTATCAGGAATCAGCAACACATTCCCTCGGTGTGAAAAGATAACACACTTAGTGCAACAATGCATGTACCAGTTAAGTGTTTATCAAAGCAATAATCATTGCACTTTCATTAGGCACAATGTGCATATACACATAACAAAATCGATGCGCAGCTCTTTCGTGTCACCAGCCCTGCTCTCGAGATAGCGTCGCGTCACTTCCGGTTGCTCCGTGACGTCACTTCCGGTCGCGCTCGATCGAGATGGTAAAATCGCCGGTTGGTAGGGGGGATGCTGGATGATGTCTCAGGCTGCTGCAGGTTCAACCAGTTCTATGACAGGAGGACTCCACAGAGGGTTGAGCAGCGAAGTTCACCATTTTATTTATTATTTTTTATCACATATGAGCACTTTTGTATAATTGTTCACAGTGTTATTCACAGTTTTTTCTCTATTTAGAAGCGCCTCACATTTTTTGTTTTACACTAGTCCCGGTGTTGGTCTATTTAGTATAAACAGCCATGGGTCCATTGAAATTGTGAGGTCCAAAACCCTCTGAAGCCAATCCTTAATTTCCTCCCGTTGGAGGTGTGATCCGAGGGCAAGACCACAGCATATGTACCAGATCAGCTGATTCTCCACATTGTTTTGGACACAGCGAGGAGTATCCCGGGACAAATCTGGATAATTTCAGTGAAGTAAGATACCATCTCATTAAAACCTTATGTGTGTTCTCCCTTAACGTAATACATATTGAGCATTTGGCTGTCGTTACAAGAATCTCATCCCATTCCTTGTCTTCCAGTACCTCACCTAAGTCTGATTCCCATTGAGACATATAGCTAAGATTTTGGGCAAAGTTGGGGCTCGAACTGGCCACTTCCTTATACATTAGTGGTGTAAGTTCACTTGTATCTGTTTCCAATAAACAGAGCTTTTTGAAGTTCGTCAATGGGGGATGGGAAGGATGTTTGTTATAAAATGCTCTGATCTGGAGGTATCTAAAAAATTCGGAATGTGGGGGATATTTTTTTCAGATCTAATTTGTTCAAATGTTTTGATAATTTGTTTCCCTCCAGATCCCCAAGTCTCGGAAATCCCTTGTGTTTCCAGATTGCAAAATCCGCACTGTTAAGGCCCGGAGCAAATTCCGGGTTACCCCATAAAGGGGCCATCAATGAGTTTCTGGTGGTCAGGGCGCATTTAAATTGGCGGCCTCCCAGATCGTCCAAGAGTTGGCCCTTGAAGATAGCGTTTTTTTGATGGTTCTAAACACCGATTTTGGGGACCAAATCAAGTTGTCTAACTCTAAGGGAGAGCAGGCTTCTTTTTCTAACTCCACCCACTTCTTCTGGCTAGGGTTTACCTGCCATTGAGAAATTTGGCATAATTGTGCCGCTTTGTAGTATGACAAAAAGAAAAGTACCGCCAGCCCCCCTGACAATATGGGTCCTTTTAGTATTTTCCACTTTACTCTCTTTTTTTTGTGTCCCCAAATAAACTTAGAGATCAAAGACTGAAGCGATTTGTCCTTCAGTCTTAGTGGCACCAGAAAGGTCTGAAATAAGTAAAGAATACGAGGGAGTAGATTCATTTTAATACAATATATCTTGCCAATCCATGAAATATTGTACGCTGACCAAACTCTGATGTCTTCTCTAAGAATCTGGAGTAACCTGGGGAAGTTGGCAGAATTTTATAATTGTTTGTGATATGAATTCCAAAATATTTAATGTCATTTTGTTGCCATTTAAAATTAAAGTTGATGGCGATCAATTTCTCCATCTCTTTAGGTAGATTTATGTTTAGGGCTTCCGATTTCGTTTGATTGGTTTTAAAGCCTGAGATTGGGCAGGGAGGTGAGAGGTCTGGATATGGTTAAGAAAACATCATCTGCATTAAGAGCTACTTTATGCGTCTGCTGGTTAATTTGTGTTCCCAATATATCCGGGTTGTTCCGAATTTGTGCTGCCAATGGTTCCATGCTTAGGGCAAACAGCAAAGGTGAGAGTGGGCATCCCTGTCGCGTACCACTTTTCATTTTGAAGGGCTCCAATGGGAATCCCTGATGTATCACTCTTGCCGCCGCTGAAATACAGTGCCAGAATTGCTTCCAATATTCTACCCCCGAAACCGAACGCCCCAAGCGTGGCCTTTAAATATGGCCAGCCTATCCTTTCGGAGGCTTTTTCTGTGTCTAGACTCAACACCATAACCTGCATCTTTTTTGTATTGGCTATCTATCAGATCAATGATTCGTCTGGTATTATCCGCTGCTTGCCTGTCTTTGATAAAGCCGACTTGATTTGGGTGTATTAGTCTAGACAGGACACAACTTAAATGATTGGCCAACAATTTAGCATATATTTTAATATTTAAATTTATCAAGGATATAGTTAGGTCTGGAAATAATTGGACACTGATACAAGTTTTGTTATTTCGGCTGTGTACCAAAATAAATTCAAGTTACAGTTAAATAATGAAAATGGGCTTAAAGTGCAGTCTATCAGCTTTAATTTGAGGGTATTCACATCCAAATTGGAGGAAGGGTTTAGGAATTACATCTCTTTAATATGTAGCCCCCTCTTTTTCAAGGGACCAAAAGTAATTGGACAATTGAGTCAAAAGCTGTTTCGTGGACAGGTGTGGGCTATTCCTTCGTTATTTCATCATCAATTAAGCAGGTAAAAGGTCTGGAGTTGATTCCAGGTGTGGCATTCGCATTTGGAAGCTGTTGCTGTGAACCCACAACATGCGGTCAAAGGAGCTCTCAATGCAAGTGAAACAGGGCATTCTTAGGCTGCAAAAAAAAAAAAAAATCCATCAGAAAGATAGCAGGAACATTAGGAGTGGCCAAATCAACAGTTTGGTACATTCTGAGAAAAAAAGAACGCACTGGTGAGCTCTGCAACACAAAAAGGCCTGGATGTCCACGGAAGACAACAGTGGTGGATGATCGTATGGTCCTTTCCATGGTAAAGAAAAACCTCTTCACAACATCCAGCCAAGTGAAGAACACTCTCCAGGAGGTAGGCATATCATTATCCAAGTCTACCATAAAGAGAAGACTTCACGAGAGCAAATACAGAGGGTTCATCTGTGGCGGTAGGGAGGGTTTGGCCCGGGGTTAACGGGGTTACCCCCCAAGGGCCCCCCTCTAACGTCGCCAGGGAGACAAGGGGTTAACTGGGCTGAGGCCCAGAAATGTGAAATAGCTACACACACACATGTAAATAGCTACACACACACATGTACATGTGGCAATTGATTACATTCCCCAGTAACACATACAATGTTGCTGTGTAAAGAATACATCTATAGGGGAATCAGTCTTATTAGTTTGTCCAACACTAGGATACTGTCAGATCCACACTAGTGTATACATATATAAATGCACCAATGTGAGTATATCCAGACTCTGAAGGGTGTATATACAGCAGCGGTGCCAGGGTAAGCAGAGTTATACAACCAGGCGGACCGGGGTAGTAAGACGTGCTCTAGTGAAGTTCCCCTCAGACCTCCATTGAAGCGCTCCCTGATGACGTCATCGGAGTGACGCCAGTAAAAACCGACGCACGTATCACGCCTTCCAGGCGCTGCTTTGTGAAGGTGCAGGGAGTGATACCTGATCATTCCTTTAGCTTATTCTCCGTATTGTGAGGGGTGTGTGCACCCGTTATAGCCAATCGCAGAAACAAGGCGCGCTATAGCCAAGACGGAGTATCTCATCAGCTAACCGACGTGGTGTCCAGCTGTGAGCCCGTCATAGTTAAAACCTTATTCATTGAATTGTATAAGTCCCTGCTTCTACATGTGTGAGCACTGGGATATGTAGTACAGATAGTGTACTCAGCTTAGAGAAGTTTATTTCACGTTATTAAGGCAGAAGACAGACAGAAAACTACTATTGGAGTCAATTCCTGTAAATGCACTCGGCACCATAGCATCTCTTGTATCCCAGAAATATACCATTTGTGAAAAGCGCTCAGCACTATGACAACTCATATACCCCTATATATATATGGTACTCATTGGTGAGTGAAATCCAAATGAGTGATAGAGCTATGTATACCCATAGGACATACACTATCTCGCAAGATAGCCCTGTCAACCATCCTTTCTCTCTTGCGCACAAGGTTCCCTTCACTACCCGGTACAGTGACCGAATAGCCGCGCTTGCGTCCAGACTCCCCAATATACTCCACCCGGTCTAGGTGAATATTGCGGCCTATACTGGACACCTAACAAGCTCCTATTGAACCCCCAAAATAACCACAACATATATATAAGCATATGAATGTCACAGAGGCGTGCTACTGAGTATGGCAATATATATTTAAAACCAGAGACAGAACATAAAACACAGACAAAGCTCAGTTTTAGCACATCCAGTGAAACTCATACACAGCACAGTGCCTAAATATATATGTATAAATATCTATTAAGTAAAATGGTCTTTTAGTTTGACATTTTTGGCCAAAATTGTTGTAAGCCCCTGAGCCAACTTCACGGCAGACCACAATTCAGGGGTCCCTAACGCTAATATAAATTCTTAATAACCTGTGTAATAACAGGAAGAATGATTTATAGTAAATCTGTCAATATTAGTTGCAAAGTTCTAAGTCTGATTGAAGCCTTTATTAACCTGTACATTACCAGGAAAAGCACTCTGTATTAGAGTTGTCACAACCATCCTGCAAGCTAAGAATTGTGGTCTGCCGTGAAGTTGGCTCAGGGGCTTACAACAATTTTGGCCAAAAATGTCAAACTAAAAGACCATTTAATTTAATAGATATTTATACATATATATTTAGGCACTGTACCGTGTATGAGTTTCACTAGATGTGCTAAAACTGAGCTTTGTCTGTGTTTTATGTTCTGTCTCTGGTTTTGAATATTGCGGCCTACCTGCCACACCTTCATGATATAGCGGGCCCTATCTTCCCAGTAATGCATGCTGCCGCTGGCCCTTACCTTCATATAATTTAGGGTGGCTGAACGCACCCACTCATCCCGGTAACTCTCGGAAGACCTCATTAGAGATTCGGGAAGGTAGGGATAATCATGTCCATCCTGTCTAAACGTCTGGACCAGGACCCTATCTGCGCGGCTGCTTTTGGTTAAGTTATGCCCGTAGGCCTGACCTGGCAATACCCGGTATATGGGTCCCTCCCACAGGAGCTCACTAACCGGTTCCTCTCCCCCTGGAGAAGAGAAAAGGCCGGCATCCATCTTGGCACAACACTCCCGCTCAATTTTAGCCTCTTGCTCAGTGGTGAACCGCCCATCCTCCCCCCAGGCATCGGTCTGGGAAACACTCTCAAGCACAGACCGTGTCCGGTGCAGATGTGGCACATACCCTCTATATAAGGGATGCGGCACATACCCTCTATATAAGGGATGCGGCACATACCCTCTATATAAGGGATGCGGCACATACCCTCTATAAAAGGGATGCGGCACATACCCTCTATATAAGGGATTCCACCACGGTAACGGTTCCGTCCCTTCAGACACTTTAACCTTCACATTTGGGGAAGTGGGCACGGTCATTACTGGGGACCCAAGTCGAGGGGACCGGGGTCTGTATCGGTTGTCACGGTCAGATCCACGGGGACTAAGTTCAGGACAGTGGGAATGGTCAGAGCGGGCCGATGAGGCAGAAGGGGCGAGTCCAGCACCTCAAAGTCTCGTTCAGCTGGGTATAGAGTGTTCCGTACCCCAACTTCGGTGGTAACCGGATAGGTTGTCCGTATGAGGGCCTGCAACTGTCCGGGAGCGGGAACAGCGGCAGCGGGAGATTTAGCAAGGCCTCCCATGCTTTGAATGGCTGGAGGGGTAATCTGCGTGTCATGCTCTCGCTTTCACGCCCTGCACTGCAACAAGAAAACATTCTCCGTAGAGTCACTCACCGGAGCAGCAGGGGCGGTTGCATGATTCGGAAGAGAAGCAGTACCGGCCGGTACCGTTAGCGGAGATCCCTCCGCGCTGATCATCTCGTCCGGGCGCTCGGCGTAGGCAGCAGCCACATAGGCCATGGCTCGATCTCGGGCCTTGCAGATGTCTTTACACTGCAACCAGAGCTAGGACATCCCTCCAGGGACTTCGGTCCAGCGGTGATCGACATCCTGAATTGACACCCCCTGGTAGATGTTAGGGCTCGAGATGGACAAATTGGTCGTTACCTCGGGATCGTTGGAGGCCTCGTCCAACTCCTCATCGACGGAAGCATCCTCGCTCTCCTGCCGGAAGCTTGTGGATACAGCGGTGGAAGGTACCTCCTGTGGAGAGCAGGGCACCATGGGCGTGGTGGGCATCACTCGGCTGTGCCTGTCCAGGCAACGGCTTGCCTCCTCTAAGGCGCAGCTCGGAGCGGGAACTGACTGGAGAGCAGAAGGGGAGTCACGCCATCGCACACCTGCCGGTGTGGACTCGGGTACGTCCGCGGTTAGGGTTTCCTCTGTAGGGCTGGAGAGACCGCTGATGTCAGTTCCCATGGCTCACAGAGAGCCTGCTTCAGAGTCCATACTTTTGGAACTGCGTCTCCCATACTGTATTTCGGAACCAACCAGGTTGCGAAGCAGAGTCCAGTAGTCTGGCCGGTGAGTCTCGGATGGCTGTTCAGCCATATCCATCAGCACTGGTAGGAACTCGGTGATATCGGGCAGTCCCTCAGGTTCCTGGAGGTGGAGGTACGGAGCATCACTTTCTGAGCGCCGGGAGGCGGATCCCCGTGCAGGCCCCGCCTCCCGATCGCACGATGGGCAGACCAAGCGGAGAGTGTTCTCCGCACCGTTGGGAAGTAGTAGCAGACCTGGGAAGGCAAAGTGAGGGCCTTGCTTCGCATCCATCGTCGGCAGCTATTTTTTTTAATAAAATGTGTTACCAGGAAGTAATACAGTGAGAGTTACCGCTCGTTTTCAGGTATGTCCTGGGCACAGAGTTAAGATTACAAATAATACATGGTTACATTAAATAAACGGTATACATTATATTCAAGACATTGCATGCACAGATAATATTTATATATTATAGGCTTATGTAACAGTTACAGACCAGATTAAAATGTGGGACAGCTTTAGTTTTGAAACTGGTGGTGGATGAGAGACTCCGGTAGACTGTTCCAGTTTTGGGGTGCACAGTAAGAGAAGGAGGAGCGGCCGGATACTTTGTTGAACCTTGGGACCATGAACAGTCTTTTGGAGTCTGATCTCAGGTGATAGGTGCTGCATGTGGTAGGGGTGAGGAGCTTGTTCAGGTAGCTGGGTAGCTTGCCCAGAAAGTATTTGAGGGCGAGACAGGAAAGGTGAACTTTGCGCCTAGACTCTAGTGATGACCAATCTAGTTCTTTGAGCATTTCGCAGAGATGTGTGTTATAGTTGCATTGGAGAACAAAATGGCATATTGAGTCATCAAGTTTGCTAAGGTGGGTTTGGGGTGCTGAGCCGTATATTACGTTCCCATAGCTAGTTGGGAGGGATTGAGTAGGCGTGCGTCTGCTCAGTGATACTACCATGTCCAACTGTGGTTAAATCCCCACATCTGCTGTGCGGCAGTAGACACGCCCTTAGCTCTTCCCTCTGGTAATTCAATGGTACGGCTGTAGAGAGCAGGGTGCAGCTTCGGTTTCGCGTCAAACCCGGATTATTCTGCAAAAGGGCGGAGCTAGGCCTCGCGCCAAGCCCAGACATTTGCAGACAATTTCTTGCAACTTTTGCACACGTTGCCATGCGGTTTTCCCGATTTCGGTGGGAACCGCCATTTTTCAATGGAAAAGAACAGGATGCGTCTCCCTGTGGCGGGGACCGCTCTAGTATGGCTGCAACGCCTCAAACAGAGGTCCTGGCTGCTTGAAGGTCAAGCGCCCCTCCTCGGATACCTGCCCGCATATACAGAACTTATTTCAGAGAATAAAACTGCGTGGCGGAAGGGACAGATACCAGTGGACTTATCTCTGGTATATACAGAGAGGTGGTCTCCCCAGTGACAGACGAGGACGTAGTGCTGAGTTACAGGACCAGTTGGCAGAGGGACTTAGGAGAGACGTTAGAGGACGAGGACTGGGACCATATTGTTACAGCAGCATTCAAGAGTTCTATATGCACCACATTAAAGGAGAATGCGCATAAAGTCCTGATGAGATGGTACCTGACCCCGCTACGATTATCGAAGTTTGTCAGAGATTACCCCCCATTGTGTCCCAAACAATGTGGGGCACAGGCAGACTTGATGCACATGCTGTGGGGTTGCCCCAAGTTAATCCCAATCTGGGAAGACATCAGGAATTGGCTTCAGAGAATTCTCGGTCGCATGGTCCCTTTAGACCCCTGGTTGTTCCTGCTGTCCAGACGCACCCCGGGGCTAAACAGATCGGCGCACAAATTAATTGCACATTTTGCAACCGCCCTGAGGTGCGACATCGCAGCATTGTGGAAGCAGCCAGAGTTACCCAATATCCCACAAATAAGGAATAGAATCTGGTATGTCTGTCGGATGGAGCAGTTAACGAGTCTGGTTAACGACACCGGCACAAATTTCCTAAAAGTTTGGACGCCTTGGCTGGCCCAAATTGATATCCCAGGGGTCAGTGCCTCCAACATATTGCTTTAATAGTCATTGACGCATTCTCCTTTGATGCTGGGAGACAGTAGATGGACGCATACAAACTAACCAAACGGGACATGACGCTAGGCCTGACAGGTGGAAGGGCTAGATGGATAGCCTCAGCATAGTCACAGGGGCAGATGAAGGTCGGGACCCTTAGATCGAAACCTCATCCCTGGGGTCAACAACGGTGGGCCCTTCCTGCGATGCTCCGGAGAACCGAAAACTTCTTGAGACTGCTACAGTACACCACAACCCCCCCTCCTCCTCTATGTCCCCTGTCTATGGTCTTGTTCGTCGGTGCGTCTCCCCAGTACGTCAGTTTTGGTTCACGTAAAAGAAATGAGTGGTCATGGTTACCTTTATGTATGATATTGGGTTGGCAGCTATTGTAATGAATGTACCATGCGCTCAATGAAAACATTTTTGGTTGAAAATAAACCTGCGTGGCGGAGGTGGGGAAGAGCTAGGATGGCGTGGCGCATGCCACAGCTCCCTTTGGTGAAGCCTCTGGACAACTGCACCTCTTCTTGGTAGTAGCGATTACACACACCGAGCTCGGCCATTTCCTTCTTGGTAGTAGCGATTACACACACCGAGCTCGGCCATTTCGGGGGGGGGGGGGAGGAGTGGAGCTTTAAAGGGAAATAAATAGTGCTTGGGACTCTCTCGAATGAAAACAGCACGTCACACTGGGTTACTGAAATTGGAAAATACCGGCTTAATGCGCTAACTGAAGTGAACACCTCGTTAAGTCAATAACAGAGTTCTGTGGATCTGGGCATAAAGATCATAAGATACGATAGTGGTGAAGACGTCTGTGTTTAGCTACCTGGTTGTCCATGTCTTTGACAACTAAAAGGACAGGGCTGTCCAGAGAAGCCAGATTCCTGTACAGAGTTTTCAGGCTGGTTCCATGTTCCTGTGTACTGTACAGCAGATGCCATGGATATCCTTGCACTCTGGCGGGCAGGCAATGTGCCAGCTGAAAGAGGAAACAGGGTTTGATGAAAGAAAGATCTAGATAAGGTTTCTTGAGTTGCATGCGGTTACTTAACCAAGGTCCATTAAAATGATTCGGCTGTTAAGACACAGGAAACAGCTTTATTCTAGTCGCCTGAATAATGTATGTACAACAGGCCAATGATTTATGATTTAGGCGATTAGTAATTGACAGCAGTCAACTGAAAACCACATGCAGCTATCTCAGAAGACAAGTTATTCTTTAGATATCTCACAGACCCTTTGAACAAACGGCAATTCCAGTTGAGCTCCAGGGCGTGATACTGTAACACATCTTATCAACTTAACTGTGTGATCCCTCCAAAAGAAAATGGCTTAAACCCTTTTGTATGGACAACAATTTATATTGTTTATGTATGTTATACCACCTCAAAAAAAGGAATACATGACTAGGATTTAAATGTTTCAAGCATGGATGGACTGCTGCTAAAGTCACTGTTCTGCAAATGTTTTCTGCAGGAGTCTATAAAAACTATCTTTTCACTCACAGGGTGTATTACAGTTGAAAAAAATATAAAGTCACAAGTTGTCCCATGATTTATAAGCATCAAAGTGATATCACTAACCCTGTCTTATTAATCATTTGCAGTGGTCTTATGTACATTTATATCAGGCCAAAACAATACAGTACAAGAGTGACTACCTACAATACACTGCTTTATTTAGAGAATGGATGTTTGCATATATCTTAGGTGGGATCTACTGCAAGGCACACTGACAAGTAGCTCCATTTGTGCAGTGCAAATGACATAGATAAAGCATGCACTTTGCGGGTTATTGATCATTCTCTCGGCTGCAAAACTGTCGAAAAACTGCCTGGGGACTGATACAGAACCCCCAGTGTCTCCTTTTCCCTCTGAGAGATGGTTACTTCAGCAGTGAAGGGCTAAAGCTTTTACCTTCTCAACATGTGTATCGTCCAGCAGTGAACTCTTATCTTTTAAATCAGGCAGGTAGTCCTCTGCTGCTTCCTCTTCATAATCATTGTAACTGCAGGTACTCTTCCGACGCTTTGCCTCTTCTACTGTGATTATCTAAGCAAAAGACATGGCATCATCATATCAGCGTGTACGCAGTAGAGATGTAGAAAATATTTTCAGCACTTTCACAACCATGCAAAAAAGGTTCTTCGGATTCAGGCAAAACATTTTGCAAGCTTTGTATCATTGAATTGTATACCTCCAAAACCAGTCCTCTATACCACACATGGAGAGATGCATGTAAACACACCCCGTGATATTTTAATTAGTGTATATCTATATATATATATATAGATATACACACACTATCAAGTGTATTCCTATGTATCTCTACACAAATTGTATAGAGAAGTGTTTTGTGAGGTATACATGTACTAAATAGGACTTTACCTCACTCACTCTTCCGATATGTCATTTCAGGGTCTTACGCAACATCTAAGACTAGCTTTGATTTTTTTTTTTGTCCTGTAAAGCTTGGTGAAATATCTCGATACTAAAAATAAAAAAAAGAAGGTTTTCACCAATACATGGGACAGTTTAGAACATTTCTAGTACTCGGTTTACCCTTACAAGATTTATATATTGTCCAGAGAGATGGACAATG
>WSYH01013844.1:0-16496 GCA_036426205.1 Ascaphus truei | reverse complement strand
CCCTCCCTATAACTCCTCCTATTACCTCATATAAACCCTCCCTATAACTCCTCCTATTACCCCATATAACCACTTCCTATAACTCCTATTACCCCATATAACCTCTTCCTATAACTCCTATTACCCCATTTAACCGCATCCTATAACTCCTCGTTGACACGGTGTTAGGAATCCGATTTCTCGGCGCCGTCTGCACAACACACAGACAACCCCCAGGGAGACTCAGGGCGTGCAGCGCAACCCCCGCCTACCCGCCTCCACATCCGCGGGCCGTCAGCTCCTCTGTCGCCGCAGGGTCGCTCCCCTCAGCGGTCCCGCCGCTCCCCCTCTTTCTCAGTGGGATGCGCGGTCCCTCCATCCCGCGCGTACACCTGCGTCCTCCCCCAACGCTGGTCGCGTGCACACGCAACTTACAGAGCGCGCGCCCAGCATCCGTTCTTCAGCTTCCACTCCTGCAGTAGGGATCCGCCCCCGTACACCGCGCAGGCGTACTCAGAGTACTACCAGTCCTCACCTGGGTTGTATCAGCCACACCAATCCTGAAAGGCTCCCTGCAGTCCTGCTGATCCGCCCCCATTCCTGATTGGTCTGCCCAGCCTTATCAGGCATCTCTGAGCCCTCACTCATTGCTCGGCATAGTCTCTGTATGGAAGTTGCTTGGTGTTCTCTTGGTGATTCTACAGGTTCTGACACGGCTCGTACGACTACCCCCTTTGGCTCCCGACCTCGGCTCTCCTCGGACTACGTATTCTCTGGCATCCCACGATCACGGCTTGGACCTCGACCCTCCTCATCTCTCCGCTCCCTGACCTCGGCAACGCAACTGCTATTCTACTTCTACACCCGGTACCGGCAAGTATTGTCTATCTTACATACATCTGGCCTGGCAACGCTGAAAACACCACACTTCGGGCTCGCTCCCTTTGCTGCGGGTGCGTGTATTCCTACTTCCCCCTTTAGCACAGGCGACGGGTCTGGTCTGCGGGCAGCACCGGCGTAACACATGGTAAACCAGGACTTTTAACACCATTTATATTTAAGGGATCAGTCACAGGGCAAAACACTGTCATGAAATAAAATGAGGTTTATTTGGGATAAATCCTCGGAAACACAGAAATACAAAATATACAAACAGGGGTCTGGAGGATGAAATCTACCTTTCCTAGGTGCAAGGAACCACTTCAAATGGGTTTCCCCTGTCCGCTTCTCTGCTCCAGGATATCAGAGTGCTGCACACAGCAGCCCCTCTGAAATGTATCTCCACATTCCTTCCCAGAGATGGACTCCAGCAAACTCCACACTCCTTCCCAGAGGTGGACTTCAGCAAACTCCACACTCCTTCCCAGAGGTGGACTTCTGATGGACTTCTGAGGGAATCTCCACACTCCCTCCCAGAGTGTCTCTCCCTCTGAGGGAAAACTAATGCACTGTCCAGCAGCACCACTTATATACCCCTTGGTGGCTATTGAACAAAGGCAGCCAACCAAGAGAAAACAGTGCCTGGGGCTCAGACCTGATAACTGATTCATTTAACTAATCCCCTACCTTTGTTCTGATCTATTTCTATGGAGAGCTTCAACTGAGTGAATTACTTAGTCTTTCTCCATAGAAATGACAGTAACAGTGGAATATCTCATTTACTTTCTTGCATGTTAATTCCTTCACCACACAATTACCAAGTATCTAATCTGGGGGGAATTGCTAACATGTATAAATGCAGACATAAGGTAATTATGTAAAAGACAGGGCTTAGCATTACACACAGCTAGCCCAAATCACAGAACAATGTTGATTGGGGAAAGGATTGTTACAGGGAAGACAGAATACATGCTTTAAAATGCATTCTTACAAATTTTGTGCATTATATATTCCCTGTTCTCCCTCTGAAATTAAATTACATTTGGCTGGATTAAACATTTCTAGGACAGCCAAGTTACACGGATTGTTAGGGGTAAATAGCTGGGATTTCTCTTTATTAGGCCCACCAGCTACCCATACCAGCACACTCATATTACACCATATAACATCTTCCTATACCACCTCCTATTACCCCATATAACCCCTCCCTATAAATTCTCCTATTACCCCATATAACCCGTCCCTATAACTCTTCCTATTACTCCATATAACCCCTCCCTGTAGCTCCTCCTATTACCCCATATAACTCCTATCATTGCCCCATATAACCCCCTCCCTATAACCCCTCACCATATCCCGCTGGGTCAGTGGGTCACACACATTGTATGTCCCTCTCAGATAGTGCCATGCGTCTCACCTTGATTTCACGGCAAAGTTTTTGCCCAGAGAGAGATGCTTAAGATGTCTGTTTGTGGCCAGGGCAGGAACAAGAGACAGCATGAGAGCGTCCAACCCTACAAGACAGCAAGAGACAGCATGAGATCGTCCAACCCTACAAGACAGCAAGAGACAACATGAGAGCTTCCAACCCTACGAGACCGCAAGAGACAGCATGAGAGCATCCAACCATGAGACAGCATGAAAGCATCCAACCCTACAAGACAGCATGAGAGCATATAACCCTATGAGACAGCACGAGAGCGTCCAACCCTACGGGACAACAGGACAGCATCCAACCCGACGAGACAGCATGAGAGCATCCAACCATACGAGACAACAAGAGACCAACCAACCCAGCAAGACAGCATGAGAGCGTCCAACCCTTACGAGACAGCAAGAGTGTCACAGTATACCAGGTCTTTTAACACCATTTATTTTTAACGGATCAATCACAGGGCAAAACAAGACAGTGAAAAAAAATGAGGTTTATTTTGGATAAGACCTCGGAAACACACAAGAATACAAAAATATACACACCGGGGTCTGGGGAATGAGATCTAGCTTTCCTAGGTGCAGGGACTCACTTCAAATGGGTTTACCCTGTCCGCTTCTCTGCTTCAGGATATCACACTGCTACACACAGCAGCCACTCTGACATGAACCTCCAGCTGGTCCAACTCCACACTCCTTCCCAGAGTGCCTCTCAGATGGTCTCCACACTCCTTCCCAGACATGGACTAGTGCTCTGATCAGCAGTGTTCCTTATATACCCCTTGGTGGCTATCCTTTAACATTGAGCAAGTGTAGCCAGCCAAGAGAAACAGTGCCTGGGGCTCACTCCTGATAACTGATTCATTTAACTAATCCCCCTACCTTTGTTCTGATCTATTTCTATGGAGAGCTTCAACTGAGTGAATTACTTAGTCTTTCTCCATATAAATGACAGTAACAGTGGAATATCTAATTTACTTTCTTGCATGTTAATTCCATCATCACACAATAGCAGGTAGCTAATCTGGGAGGAATTGCTAACACAGCCATAATACAGACATAAGGTAATTATGTAAAAGAGTAATGTGCTTCAGCGCTAATGCAATAATTAATATAGTGTAAAATGTACACTACTAGTCTATACCAAAAGTGCCTAAAGCTATAGGAAAGGCTGCCTGAAACAATGAGATTAATACACATCACACACAAAAATCAACAAAAAATAATCAGGCGCCTAAAACAAATCCAAAAATATGTGTTAATGTTGTATTTTGTTGTTTGTGACAGTGATGTGCTATGATAGCGTTATAGGTTAATCATGTAGTGATTGCCAATTAGAGTATCAGGGTATATATACTAGCTATACCCATGCACTCATTATGCCCCCGAGGAAGTGAACTTTTTCACGAAACGCGTAGGGTTGTGGGATATTTGGCGAATTCAGACATCTGCAGAAGCTGCATACTCTGTGGAGAACAGGACAGACAGTGCGGAGCATAGCGACAAGTGAGATACACTTCCGCATATGCGCGCGCGCAACTAGGGAAGTGTGTGCGGTCGGTAAACGGGACGACTGCATGCAGACAGAGTTGTGAAGCCTAACCCAGGCAGTGTTATCAGCAGGGACTAACCAGAGTGGTGGTACACCCCGGTGTGGACATTGTCTCTTGGGAAAGGAACTATCAACTATGCTTATTGTATCCTGCTTATTGTAAGTAGATGGATTTAGGGGTAAATAGCTGTGATTTCGCTTTATTAGGTCCCCCAGCTACCCCTACCATCAAACCTCCCCCCATCAAGATGAAGGCTTCAGGACTGTCACCATCTCAGGTGGCTTTCTGAGACTGACAGGAATCAAGGTTCCTGAGGTAGGACAAAGTCTTTCTGGCTGATACAGTCCGTCAGCCTGCAGAGGGTTCTTGCCCTCTCCAAGATTCTCTGTGGGTAGGGGCTGCAATGGTAAAGGAGTGATGATCGGTGGGGTGGACTCCATAAGCTTGGGAGCACAAACCACCTTGGTGGGCAATTGTCCAACAGTGGCTTTCTCTGACTGGGGTCACAAGAGCATCCTCCTTAGGTACGTTCACCATTCTCCCTGTCCATGGGTACCGGTGCCCTGGCCAGACCCTATCAGGCTGCCCGGGAGTATCTTGATACAGGGGACACCCCAGGCCAATTGCCTGCTGATTACCGGGGATCCCTGGACAAATAGACAAATCTTTAAAAACTGCTGGCTGTATCTTTGGCTGGAGCTGCTGCTGCACGTCTGCTGTTTGCTCCTCCTGGGTATACAGCCCCTCACAGGACATCCATCCTGTAGCTGGGGAGAATTGCCCCAGACTGGGGTTACTGGACTCCTCAGGAACTGCTGGATCAGTTGGTCCCAAATGCAGGGGGAAGGTGAGATCCTCAATAGGCAGGGGTACTAAAAGCTCCCCTTCATGGGCAAGTGCCATACTTCCATTTCTGGCGGTGGCTGCTATGGGAGCAGCATCCTCCACAAATGTGCAGATGAGGTGCCCCAAGTCGTTACTGAGTATCACATCAATACCCAACCCAGGCAAAACAACCACATCCCTCATACCTTGACCGGCACCACAGTCAAGAAACACCCGGGCGACCTGGATTGACAAAGGTCTCCCATCTGGCATGGTTATCTTCATCCCTGTGCCCGGGATCAGATCCTCTGGTTTGACCATGGCAGGTCTCATCAGAGTGACAGTGGCACCGGAGTCAATAAGGCCGGTTGTCTGGCGATCTCCAATAGTCACTGGTCACAAATGTTTGTACCTTACATCGTGGTATTGCAACCCGACAGTTGAAATCCGATGCCCCTCTGCTTCATGTGCCCGGTCCGGTGGCACTAATAGCACTGTACCTCATGTGCAAAGCCTGCAGGCTTGGCTGCAGTCTCCTCAGCGGGAGGCTTGCACCTCCAAGTTGGGACAGCATTAGAAGTGGCTGCTGGCTTACCTGCTTGATTAGCAGGAGTTGCAGTCAGTGGTGCCACCCTCGTCCTATGCTGGGGTCGGGTGGTCACAAACTCATTTGCCGGGGTGGCTGCTTCCTCGCAGTTGGCTGGCTTGCAGTCAAGGACCCACTCCGGGACTTCTGGCAGCATCTGTGGGATAACTGCTCGCAGAACATCAGGTCGAGCAGCTCCGGGTAGGTACGGGCATTGCACCCCTCTACCCACCGAGTACCCTGGTGAATGATCCACATGAGTGTCCTGGTCAGTCTTGTCCTCTGACCAGAACCGCTCTCGATAGGTCTCTGGAGTAATGCGGTACCGCCGTAGCAGGACCGTATTCACGTACTCATAATTCTCACTGGCTTCCGAGTTGATTGCCTCGTATGACTCCTGTGCCCGGCCGGTCAGCTGGGGGGACAGGAACTTGACCCACTCTGCTGCTGGGAGAGAGTACTGCCGGCACTGCTTCTCAAAGCTCCGGAGGTACCTATTGATATAAGTAAGCCCATCAATAAATTTCCCAAATCTCTGAGGGGTCATCTTGGGGGGCCGGTACTGAGTATAGTCCCAAGGGGTACTAGCCATGGGTGATGCCAGGGAGTTCTGTACAGCGTGCAACCACTGTATCCTCTCCGCTGGAGTAGCACCTGGCCCCAAAGCCGCCATCAAAGCCACACTATCCTATGGTGAATGGACTGGGGTCACCGAGACCACGGGTACCCCCAGAGCCACCGGGGCAACCTGGACTGGTCCCTCTGGCTCCATTCCAACCCTCTCTCAGCAATGGCAACAGCTCCTGCTGGGTTAGCACTGGCAAGGGCATCTTCATGTTCCTCCAGTTTGCAGACTGAAGGTCTCACACTTGGCAGCGATTGCTTCTTGACTCCAGGACCGATACCGTCCTGATCTGGAAGCCATCTTCACTGTGTGGCACTAAACTTAAGTGACATTGACCTGAGTGTGATTCCTGATTTTGTACAAATGTGTTTTCCGACACTACTTGTTTTATGATCCCACACACTGCCACCAGAAAAAGCCTGTCACAGTAGACCAGGTCTTTTAACACCATTTATTTTTAAGGGATCAATCACAGAGCTAAACAAGACAATGGAATAAAATGAGGTTTATTTTGGATAAGACCTCAGAAACAGACAAGAATACAAAACACAAAAATATACACACTTACGGGGGCCTGGGGAATAAGATCTACCTTTCCTAGGTGCAGGGACCCACTTAAAATGGGTCTGCTTCTTTGCTTCAGGATATCAGAGTGCTGCACACCGCAGCCACTCTGACTTGAACCTCCAGCTGGTCACAGTCCAGCTCCACACTCCTTCCCAGAGTGTCTCTCAGATGGTCTTCACACTCCTTCCCGGAGATAGACTAGTGCTCTGAAAAGCAGTGTTCCTTATATACCCCTTTAACATTGAGCAAGGGTAGCCAGCCAAGAGAAACAGTGCCTGGGGGTCAGACCTGATAACGGATTCATTTAACTAATCCCCTACCTTTGTTCTAACCTATTTCTATGGAGAGCTTCAACTGAGTGAATTACTTAGTCTTTCTCCCTAGAAATAACAATAACAGTGGAATATCTAATTTACTTTCTTGCATGTTAATTCCATCACCACACAATACCATGTATCTAATCTTGGAGGAATTGCTAACAAGCATAAATACAGACATAAGGTAATTATGTTAAAGACAGGACTTAGAATTACAGCTAGCCCAAATCACATCACAGGACAATGTTGATTCACTGGGGGATTGCATTTACGGGGAATAAAGAATACAGGCTTTGAAATGCATTCCCTGTTCTCCCCCAGAAATCAAATTACATTTGGCTGAAATAAGCCTTACATAGCTGGCCAAGTTACATGGATTTAAGGGTAAATAGCTGTGATTTTTCATTATTAGGTCCCCCAGCTACCCCTACCGTCACAAAGAGACAGCATGAGAGTGTCCAACCCTTACGCGAGCAAGAGACAGCATAAGAGTATCAAACCCTACAAGACAGCAAGAGGACATCCAACCCTACGAGACAGCATGAAAGCACCCAACCCTACGAGGCAGGAAGAGACAGCATGAGAGTGTCCAACCCTTATGAGACAGCAAGACCGCATGAGAGCATCAAACCCTAAAAGATAGCATGAGGGCATCCAACCCTACGAGACAGCATGAAAGCGTCCAAACCCATGAGACAGCATGAGAGCGTCCAACCCTACGAGACAGCATGAGAGCGACCAACCCTACTAGACAGCAAGGGACAGCATGAGAGCATACAACCCTACAAGACAACAAGAGACAGCATGAGAGCTTCCAACCATACGAGACAGCAACAAACAGCATGAGAGCGTCCACCCCTACGAAACAACAAGAGATAGCATGAGAGCATACAACCCTATGAGACAGCAAGAGATAGCATGAGAGCATCCAACCCTACGACACAGTATGAGAGAGTGCAAGAGATAGCCCTGTCCTCCCCAGAGACAGCTGCAGAGCCGTGATTAACCCCTTCCCCTCCAGGGAGCAGCTTGTTACCATTCTCCGATAGATTGAGGCTTCCGATGCAGCTGATTGGGGCAATCTGCTCCTGTATTATCTGACCCCCCAAGGAGCGCAGCTATAGGGGGAGAGGGGGAGGGGTAAGAGGGAGATAAAGAGGAAGGGGGTACGGGGAGTGAGGGGGAGGAAAGAGAGGGGGTGAAAGATAAAATTACAAGCATTACAATGGTCACCTCACCCTGCTCCCCTCCTCATCTCACACTGCTCCCCTCCTCATCTCACACTGCTCCCCTCCTCACCTCACACTGCTCCCCTCCTCATCTCACACTGCTCCCCCCTCACCCTGCTCCACTCCTCACCTCAGACTGCGATCCCTCCCTCACCTCACACTGCTCCCCTCCTCATCTCACACTGCTCCCTCCTCACACTGCTCCCCTCCTCACACTGCGCTCCCCCCTCACTTCATACTGCGCTCCCCCCTCACCTCACACTGCTCCCCCCCTCACCTCACACTGCTCCCCCCTCACCTCACACTGCTCCCCCCTCACCTCATACTGCGCTCCCCCCCTTCACCTCACACTGCTCCCCCCCTCACCTCACACTGCTCCCCCCTCACCTCATACTGCGCTCCCCCCCTCACCTCACACTGCTCCCCCCTCTCCTCACACTGCACTCCCCCCTCTCCTCCCACTGCTCCCCCCTCTCCTCACACTGCTATCCCCCTTCTCCTAACACAGCTCCCCTCTCCTCACACTGCTCCCCCCCTCTCCTCACACTGCTCCCCCTCTCCTTACACTGCTCTCCCCCCTCTCCTAACACTGCTCTCCACCCTCACCTCACACTGCTCTCCCCCATCACTTCACACTGCTCCCCCCCTCAGTCACACTGCTCCCCCCTACCTCACAGCTACTGAGATCGAGGTGTAGGTCCTGGATGTGAGTGTTGGAGCAGAGTCCCAGCAGCAAAGCCCTGGTGAGAGACGAGGAATAGGGCGTTATAATCATCCCTCACCCTTCTCTTCTTCAGCCCGTGTCTCCCCACTGCTGGATGAAGTGTGTGTGTGTGTGTGTGTATGTGTACAGTATGTGTATATATAAAGTATCCTTACCGGGCAGACCCTTCTCAGTAGACTTTCCAGAAAGAATGAGTCAGCACACAAATTAATCCAATTTCATGATGGATTGCAGGTAAATGGCACACACACCGACGTTTCGGTCCTCACAGTGCACTCCCCTGAGAAAGGTCCCTCTGTGAGGACCGAAACGTCGGTGTGTGCCATGTACTTCAATACAGTTTTTTTTTAACAACTACCTTTGTGTGCTGTCTCATTTTTGCTGCACGGCTGTCCAGTGAAAACACCTTATCTATCTTACCTCTAAGGGATAAGCACCAACATCTACTCCAACTCCACGGGAGTACCTACTGCCTTACTGACTGTGTGTGTGTGTCATATATATATGTAGCCCTGTGTAATTTTGGGGTTACGTGTCTTTCTCCTCCTGTGCAATAATCCCTGTTAAAGGGCAGGTTTGCCAGGAGTAATCATGGGGTTTGCCCTCACTTCATATGCTGTGTATTATTCAGTGAAGGAAGTGACATCAGGATCTGTGTCCACTAACAGTGACACAGGGGTGGTGCCTACTGAAGCTATATAATATGCAGAACTTCCTCTATTTAGTGTGTGTGTGCCTCACCATCTGAGTGAGGTGAGTCTATCCAGCAACCTGTCAGGGCTGTGGCAGTGTTTGTGGCCCTCCCCCTAGGGAGTTGTGTGTAAGACTATACCTCTTACTTCATTAGGGAGTAGGGGAAGAGCTAGACCTGCTTTCGGGGCCCTTGCCTGGGAGTGTATGGTCAGGGACTTCCTTTGGGTTTGCAACCTGAGATGAGTGGCTAGACGACCAGCCACTATGATGGGCGGCTGCCCATGTCTGCTGTTAATAAAGGATGCCAAAGAAAGATATCGCTTCTGTCCTGTGTGTGGAGTCACTTGGGAAGAAGGTGCACACAGAGGTTCTCTTTCAGAGACTCCTCCCTACTACGCTGGGGGTCTGGAAGAGATGGAGGCGCTGTACCATGAGTGAGTATAACTCAGCATTACCTCATAAACTAGTCCTGATGCCATTCCCCATAATACCATCAAGCGGGAGACTCAGGAGTCCTGTAAGCCAGCAGGTGCACCACGCTATAGCCATGTGTATCCAGAGTAGTATTTCCCTAGGGGGCCCTATCTGCGATTGTGGGGTGGGAACCCCGTTACATTTTGGAGGTGCTGCTGAGATAGGCAACAGGACAGGCTTTCAGCTAGGCGAACTGATGTAGGAACATGTATGCTTCCAGGAAAGTGCTGCGGAGTGGAAGGGAGCTTAGGGGTAGTCAGGGGTAGATTGTCTGCTCACAAAGCACACCCTAGATGCCCCTGATTGGTGTGATATAGTTCTGGAGACAAGGCTATTGCTTGGGTCACCTGGAGGAGGGTAGTTGTTTGATGCCTAGGGGGTAGCCTGTTAACTTGGTCAGGAACTCCTGGTATGGGTCAACGCTACAGGATGTATAACCGACAATAGGTGACATGTTAAGTACAGTGGGGCTGATCCTAGATACTTCTAGACAGTAACCAGATTGTACACCAGAGACCACTTACACTGGACTGATATCGTGTGCAGCATACAGAGAGAGAGTTTAGCCTAGCCTGAGGTAGTGCAATACATCTGAGATATATACACTTGAGATACATATAGATGTGCACGCTGGCTTACTTTATTGCATCAGCATGGCGGCCGCCCAGCAGAGGAGCACCATGTGCGATTTCAGAAAAGAAGTAAAGATGGCGACTATATGTGATGAGGTCCCGCGTGGGGCGGAGAGTCCAAAATGGCGGTTCACGCCAGAGATGAGAGACGCACGTGCTGTGTGGACAGCGGAGGAAGCGTGAGCGGAGACGCCTATATTGAGTAGGCTGTGGAGTGGCGCGAAAGCTGTGGCCTCACCCTTTCTGTTCCGCCTGAATTCCCTGAGTGCATCAGAACAGGAGATCAGTGAGGACATTGCAATTACATGTGAAATGTCGGACGACGTATCTGAGTGCCAGTCGGTGATTACCGCGCAAGTCAAAGCTGCGGTGAGTGTGGACTGCAGAGTAATCCAAGATGGCGGTTCCCGCCAACCTGGGAAACCGCGTGGGCAGTGTGCAGAGAGAAATTCTGCAGGGACTTGGCCGCGGAGGTACCCTTACCCTCATCGGCATCATCCTCGTTGGACGACGATCATGGGAGCAGTGCATCGGTGGTGATGCGCCTACCGGCAGACCACTGCAGCAGTGCTGTGGAAGAAGAGCAGCTTACCTGTGATTTGGGCCCGCTACAGATCGACATCCCTCGCCAACAAGCGCTGGTGCGACCGGAGCAGCGGAAGAGTCCCACGGCCGTGGCGACTCCCAGTGCGGCGGAGGGACATCTGGAGATGGGACCGGAGGAAGAGGAGGCCATTGCAAGCCAGCGGAGTGGTGAGGAACCTCCTTACTCCCCACAGGCTCCAATGGAGGCGGCCATAGTGAAGGCCCCGACCAAGGCCGAAGCGGAGCCGAGAAGTGTTGCGGGACATCCGGTGCCGGACGTCGAAATAGAGGAGGAAGTTCCGGGGTGGGACGACTCCACCCAAGATGGTGCCACCTCGTGAGAAGATGACGTCACTTCCGTATTTAGCAGCGGATCCGACCGGGAGCATCCGACAGCGGCGATGAGCAGCAACCGTCTAGTACAGCAGGATGAAGATAAATATCGGCAGGCTATGCGAGGTCGTAGAGGACAGCAGGTTGGTAATTCTGCTACCCACAAAGCCACGACGGGTCGTGGCATCGCCAAGCTGCTGAGATACCTGCCAAAGCGTAAGAACACTTCCCCATTCCCCTTGCCCAGTGCGGCTGTTGGCATATACTCACTAGTGCAAGGTGTCCATCTTGGCGATGCAGGAATTACCCCCGGTGCCCGTCGTCGCTTTGGGGGTAGCAGAATGCAACCAACCGATAATCAAGGCGAACCCCCGCTGTTCGCCCGCACGCGACGCTCGGCAGAGGCCTGCCGCCTATTTATTCTTCATCCTGCTGTACTAGAAAGAAGAACGGTTGCTGCTCTATTGCGCCGGCTTGTCGGAATGCTCCCCTCCCACGGTCGGATTCCAGCTGCAAATAACGGAAGTGACGGTCATCCCAGAGTTCTCCCAATCTCACTAGGCTGGTGGTCTAGCACAATCCTTGGGTGTAGTCGTGGTCCGGCACCCCGTTTACTTCTCTCTCTCTAATTCGACGTCCGGCACGCGGTACTGTCCCCTAGCACCGCGGCAGACTAGCTTCTTTTTCTGCGGCTCCGCTTTTGCGGCCTTGGTCCGGGTGGGCCGGTTCTACTACCTATGGGCCCACCCCATTGGAGGCCTTGTGGGAGTAAGGTATGTCCTCAATCGCGACTGAGTCGCTTCTATTTAATCCGGGCTGGCTTGCAATGGCCCTCCTCGTTTCCTTTCCTACTTTCCTACCGGAACTCCCATCTCTCCAGATGTCCCGTCCGACGCACTGACACTGGGAGTTCGCACAAGACGCGCCGTCCGGTCATGGGGTATCGGTATATCCTCCCCTCTGCCGTCGTTTCACCCCCTCACGCTCAGCTTGCCTTTACGCTTACCGGGTCGTTCATACAACCCGCCACCTTACATCTCCCGCTCGTTTCGGGCCTCGTCTCACTCACTCCTCACCCCTCCTCCTCATGCGCCTGTTTGGTCTCCTGGAGGATGTCGATCTGTATCGTGCCCCTCCAAGATCACCAGGTAAGTTCTTCTCTTCCCTCTCTCGATCCCTGCTTACTGTCGCTCATAACTCATGGTCGCCGCCCGGTAGGTCCCGCACTCCCCGTCACCATCCCCGATCCTCGCACCTGGCTCCAATGAATCGTCGTCTCACAACGAGGATTGATAAGCGCATGACAGGGTGCTGGGTACCCTCTCCTCGCTCAGTGGGCTGGGATCCGGTCCGACACTTGAGGTTCCGGTTCCTCCCCCCCTCAGCTCTCCTCGCGCTTGCTCCTTGCTCCTGCCTTCCCGTCAATTACCACCCCACTATCACTCAATCCCCCCACAAATACATACCAAAAAACACCACCCTCAATATATGTAAAAAAACCCACCCACCCCGCATACATAATAAATAAAATACCCCGCCAATACATTTTTAAAAGAACACCCAACCCATACATATATTTTTTTTTTTTAAATCGGATAAAAATAATCGTCGGCACGGGTAACATCCAAATCATCATCACTGCCAAAGCGTAAGAACACTTCCCCATTCCCCTTGCCCAGTGCCAAGGCCAATGCCCCTGCCCCTACCATGTCACCTTTGGGTTCACGTTCGAGCCAAGGGTGGTCTGGGGAGTCACGGGACACATCTGAGGAGCGGCCTGTGTCGGTCATGGACTGGGGGGACTGTAATCCTTCGGATGAGGGATACGGGAAGGAGGTAGTACCGTATGTGAAGTCACCCAAGATGAATCCTACTATTTACACCCACATTGTTAGAGGGAGGCATAAGCGTTATGGGGCCTCTACACATTCTAGTATCACATCTGGGGTCTCGTCAGGAGGGGACTCAGAAGGGCATGAGACTGCCCTGGTGGTGCAAAACCAATTGAGGGATCATAGCACTAAGTGGTGGGCTCCGTTATATGAGGGTTACTCAGAATGGTTGGACCGCACTAGATTCATCCTGATGCGAGGAGATGTGATTGATCACTGGTGGGATTTGGGGGTGTACTCGGCTGAGGAAGGCCAAGAGGTGCTCGTGAGGAGGTGGGATGAGATTCAGAGGGGGATAGTCACACCAAAAGGGTCCTCTATTTTATACGACGTTATTTCCCCTGAAGAACCACTGTCCTGGGTACTGCCAGGTAAAGAAGGGAACAAAAGGCTGGTGAGAGTAAGCAGGGCTGAGAGAGCCATAGTAGCTAGATATAAGCAGTCTCACGGATTTGAGTATCCCTATGTCCCTGAGCCCATAATGCAGGAAATTGAGGACAATCGGGATACCTGGTAAGGGAAGCGGTGGAGGACTATCTTAAGTCCAAGTCTAGCCGTTCTGAGTACCGCACAGAGGAAAGGATATGTTATCTCATGCATATTTGGAGTGTAGGCAAGAACACTTACAAGCACAAGTTAGAATACAGTCCAGAGAGTGGGCTGTCTAGATCATATTGTATCACCATTATCGATCACAACGGGCGAGAGGTTAAGAAACCTGATCCCAGGCACTATTACTGAGTGGATTCTCCTAGGGAGTAATCCTAGAGATGGGAGGGTGAAATGAATATGCTCTGTATTATAGTAATGCACTTCTGTTGTATCTGTATTGTTGTATTAATGTAATTTTTGTATTGTTATGTTGCAGGTTGTCTGTTTGAAGGAAGACCCAGCAAATTTAGAACCAAGTGGGTACCATTGGATCCACCAGAGGGAGATTGTAGCCCTGTGTAATTTTGGGGTTACATGTCTTTCTCCTCCTGTGCAATAATCCCTGTTAAAGGGCAGGTTTGCCAGGAGTAATCATGGGGTTTGCCCTCACTTCATATGCTGTGTATTATTTAGTGAAGGAAGTGACATCATTCTCTGTGTCCACTAACAGTGACACATGGGGTGGTGCGTAATGAAGCTATATAATATGCAGCACTTCCTCAATTGTGCCTCACCATCTGAGTCTATCCAGCAACCTGTCAGGGCTCTGGCAGTGTTTGTGGCCCTCCCATAAGGTAGTGGTGTGGAAGACTATACCTCTTACTTCATTGGGGAGTAAGGGAAGAGCTAGACCTGCTTTCAGTGCCCTTGACTGGGAGTGTATGGTCAGGGACTTCCTTTGGGTTGGCAACCTGAGGAGTGGCTAAACAACCAGCCACTAGGATGGGCGGCTGTCCATGTCTGCTGTTAATAAAGGAATCCAAAGAGAAAGAACGCTTCTGTCCTGATTGTGGAGTCACATGATTGAGTATAACTCAGCATTACCTCATAAGCCAGTCCTGATGCCATTCCCCATAATACCATCAAGGATTGGAAATACAGACCGCAAGGGGACCTAGCACGTGGAACCGGAAGAGACGTCCGAGGTGGCAGGCGTGGGTGGTCGGAGCCACATCAGGCACACGAGAGATTTTCTTGCTGCCGTGAAACGCGTGGTTTTGGAGACATGGACAGAAAGAGTAACTAGCGCGTGGAACCGGAAGTGACATCAGAGATGGCGGGTGCGGGCACTGTAGTGCTGTTCCATTTATTGAAGTGAAACTTCTATGCTTGCCTTGTTGGTGACGGAAGTGCACTCCAGGAAGTGACGTCACTGCTGGCAGAAGAGGCCCCCCGCGCTCGGCGCGCCTGCGCATGCCGCCTCAGCACTCTATCCTGATTTCGCAGTAGGCGCCGGCTGGGCGCACGCACATGCAGACGCAGCACAGGCGGAACACACACACAGACGCACGCACACACAAACACACAGAAGGAATTCAGTTACTATACATATAGATGTGCAAATAGGTAACCATTGTGTGTGTGTGTGTGTGTGTGTGTGCCGCGCACGCGCGTTCTAAGTCAAACTTCTCTGCGTTTTGTCACTGAAATTGTGTTTTTGATTTTTTAATTAAAACCATCACAAATACAATTTCTGTGACAAAACAGTGTGACAAAACACAAGGCGGTTTCACTAAAACTGCACGTGCTCGGCCCACACTTTCCCCCCCCCCCTGATCTGTGCAGAGGTGACACATTTGTTGAACATCACTTTATCTCGCTGAGAGTCACACGGAGGCCACTTTGGCGACTTCTCTGGTCTGTTGCTGGAGATCTTCTGGGCTTGTGGCAAAAATAACAATGTCATCTGCAGGTCGGAGGTGACACAAATAGTCACCGATGATTTTGATTTCTTTTTCTTCCCAACTCAATGTCTTGAACAATTCTTTGTGTTGCAGTGATACGGTGTCTCCCTGCCGCACTCCCTTACTGATCCTGGTGACACGGTGTCTCCCTGCCACACTCCCTTACTGATCCTGGTGACACGGTGTCTCCCTGCCGCACTCCCTTACTGATCCTGGTGACACGGTGTCTCCTGGGTGTGTATCTGTGTGCCTGTACTCCTGTGTGTGCCTGTGTGTGTATCTGTGTGCCTGTACTCCTGTGTGTGCCTGTGTGTGTATCTGTGTGCCTGTACTCCTGTGTGTGTATCTGTGTGTCTGTACTCCTGTGTGCCTGTGCGTGTCTGTGTGCGTTTCTCCCAGCTCACCTCAGCAGTTCCGGGGGCAGCTTGGTTCCGCTCAGTGACACATGTGACAGTGACAGAGAGCCGCCAAAAAACTTCTCCACCGACGGCAAAGTCTCTGGGGTCCTCCTGCGAGGGGAAAAGACTGTCACCCCCATCAAGAGACCTCTCCACCAAACAGAGATCCCCACCCCCCACAAACAGAGAGCCTTACCCCCTAACAAGAGACGCCTTCCACTCCCAAGAACACTCACCGATGTGACAGGGAATTCCTGGAGAGGTCGAGATGTGAGAGACAGGAGCAGCAGCCCAGAGCCAGAGCTCCGAAGATCTGAGCAGAGAGACAGCTCTGATTCCAAGTCACCCAGCGCTCTTATACTGCTCCCCCCACACCCAGCGCTCTTACACTGCTCCCCCCACACCCAGCGCTCTCACACTGCTCCCCCCACACCCAGC
>WSYH01013843.1:0-16497 GCA_036426205.1 Ascaphus truei | reverse complement strand
CCGTTCTCCAGAGGTTTCAACAGGTTCGCAGGGAGAGATGGAGCACTACTAAAGATACAATTGCTAGAGAGTGGGTCCCCAATAAAAGGTTTAATGGATCAGATCATGGTACAAAAAATGAGCCCTAGGCCCCCACCAACGCGTTTCGAGCTTTCCGCTCTTTCACAAGGTGCATAATGATCTAATTAACCCCCTTACCTATAAACGTTCATTTTCCCGCCATTCCGCATCACTAACCCGTAGCTTAGCCGCGTCACAGGTGGCGCGCCATGTTGCCAGGACGCGCCACGAGTTGTGCGCATCGCGCAGGGGTAGAGTGGTGACATCAGCGCGTCTATGAACAAAACCAACTTTATTAGTACATATGGCTAACAACAATAAAAAAACTTTAAAAAACACTTTATTAATACTTAAACTGTAGACAATAACATAATCTCCATTGATTTCGGAGTAACATTTAATAACATACATTTAAACAACAATTCAGAAAGAAATTCTTGAAGAAGTTTTCCTTGTGAGTTAAAAAGATCTATAGAATAGTTATATATGACTCCCTGTTTTAATAAACTGAAGCCTACATGCATATATGCAATTAGCATTGAAACGTTTGTAGAATTTATCAATCTCAGAAAAAAATAACAATTGTCACATTCTATATGCTGTATGTTCAATTTACAATAGTTGATCTGAGGTCTATGTTCAAATTGTTCTGAACCAATGTATATATATGAACCGAAGATGTATGGACCGATAAACCTTTATTCATTATTGTTATTTATTTTATTTTATTTTAATCCAATATTATAATTTATTATAATTTTCTATGTTCTAATATTCATGATGAATTTATACAGTAGGTACAAATATTGGATATGTACATTAATTACCCGTGTTTTCATAAACAAAGTCCTACATTGTCATCATTATAGGACATGCAGTTATCATGATATTTGACTCATATTAATTGTTTGGTCTCATTATTTTATTTAAGAATGGACCTAGATCCCAATCTGAATTTAAAACCGAATGGAATCCTGGTATTCAGTGTGAAAATCCAGCAGTGTTCCCTTTTGTCCAACAAATCTAGCCTGTTGCCACCCCTGTAGGTTTCTCTATATGTTCAATTCCTCTGTACTTTAGTTTAGTAATATCCCCAAACTTACAGTTGGTAAAGTGTTGAGATACTGGGTGTGTGAGGTCCGATAGTTTGATCAATCTAATATGCTCTCTCATTCTCACCTTCAAGGCTCGTGTAGTGCGCCCAACATACTGTTTGCCACATCCACAGTCCAATAAATAGACTATGAATGTGGCATTACAGTTTATGAAGGACTTGATGGGATATGATTGTCCTGTACTAAAGGATACAAAGTTGGGAGATGGCATCATGTACACACAGGAAATACATTTTAGACATTTGAAACATCCTTTCGGGAGATTGTCATTTTGGGTTTGACCTGAGGATGGAAAAGGCTTTTCGAAACATAATTAGCTATTGTTTTCCTTTTTGAAAACAAACCGGGGGCCTTCCAATACCCTTTTTTCAATAACGGTCTGCAGACAGAACATTCCAATGTTTTTTAACAATATCCTTGATGTTATTAACTTGAATGTTATGTTGTGTAATAAAAATTGGATTGTTTGCATCCATGTTTTTGTTTTTTTCGATTTCTTTGCTTATTCAGGAGATCATCTCTATTCATATCCCTACCTCCTCTAGTACTCTTGAGACTGGACTTTGAATAACCCCTCTCTTCAAATCTTTTAGGAGTTCATTGGATTGAATTATGAAGTCTTCATTTTTTGAACATATTCGTTTCAAACAGTATTAGTGTCCCTTCGGAATTGAATTTAGGAGGGATTTAGGATGGCAGCTGTCAAATCTTAAATATTGGTTGCGCAAATTTATTTTTCTATATACATTTGAATTGATTTTCATATCCATATCGATAAACAAAAATAAATCCAAATAATGTAGGTGATGATAATCATAAGTGTAAGTGAAATTCAAATTTAGCTCATTGTGATTAAGGTGATTATAATAATAAAAGTGAATCTTCCCCTCCTTCCCAAATAATATCAAATCATCTAAGAACCTTCTGTAAAAGTGAAACTTCGATAAGGGTTGTTGTCTCCAAACACGTGGACCGACTCCCACCAACCTAAAATAGGTGGGCTTGATGGAGCAAAGCTGGTACCCATAGCGGTTCCACGTGTTGTTGGGATATAAAAGTGTCATCAAACAGAAAATAGTTGTGTGTTAATAAAAAATCTATACAACTAAAATAAAGGTGCTCTGTGGTTGAAAAAGTGGAGTGATCAAAGTAAGTTTTGACAGCTGCCATACCATGTTGGTGTGATATGATGGTGTATAAGGAGGTTACATCTAGTGACATCCAGATGTAACCTTCTCTCCAATCTATACATGTGAGTTTTCCAAAAGGTCACCACGTCTCTGATATGTGATGGCAAGCACATACAAATCCTGCAGAAAATTATCCACATATCTAGAGACTCCATCTCCCAAAGATCCATACTAGAAATTATTGGTCTCCCTGGAGGGGAGTCCAAAGTTTTGTGGATCTTTGGGGATGGTGGAAATGGGAATGAAGGATGTGTCTGAAAAAGGAAATCACACTCCCTCTGATCTAGAACTCCCAGGAGGGAGCCCTCATCTAAAGAGACCTGAGCTGTTTGAGGAACATTGGAGTTGGGTCGCCACGTAGTACAGTGTAGGACGATACATCAGATAGTTGTCGAATAGCTTCTGTCTAATTTGTGTCCTACTCTGCACTACAATGCTCCCTTGTTCTGCACCCTTTACAACTATGGCTTTATTGCTTTTTAACTTTTGTAAACATCTTTCACTGACTTGCTGAGAATAAAGGTTATCGGTCCATACATCTTGGTTCTATATTTACATTGGTTCGAACAATTTGAACATATGACCCCCAGATCAACTATTTAAATTGAACATACATGCATATAGAATGTGACAATTGTTATTTTTCTTCTGAGATTGATAAATTCCACAACATTTCAATGCTAATTGCATATATGCATGTAGGCTTCAGCTTTTAAACAGGGAGTCATATAACTATTATTCTATAGATTCTTTTAACTCACAAGGAAAACTTCTTCAGAATTTCTTCTGAATTGTTGTTTTAAATGTATGTTATTAAATGTACTCCTCCGAAATCAATGGAGATTATGTCTATTGTCTACAGTTTAAGTATTAATAAAGTTGTTTTAAAGTTTTTATTGTTGTTTGCCATATAGATACTAATAAAGTTGGTTTTGTTCATAGACGCGCTGACGTCACCACTCTACCCTGACGCGCATGGCGCACAACTCGTGACGCGTCCTGGCAACATGGCGTGCCACCTGTGATGGCAGCTAAGCGATGGGTTAGTGATGGCGTGGCGGGAAAATGAACGAATATAAGGTAAGGGGGTTAATTAGATCATTATGCACCTTGAGAAGAAGGCGGAAGCTCGAAACGCGTGGTGGGGGCCCTAGGGCTCATTTTTGTACCATGATCTGATCCATTAACCTTTTTATTGGGGACCCCTCTCTAGCAATTGTATCTTTTGTAGTGCTCCAAAAGGACATAAGGTCTTCTCTACCCCATACCCCACAATATATTGAGCAATGGATGGGGGATGGGGAAAGCTGACTGCATACATTTAGACTAATACCAATGACATGTCCCCGTGTGGACTCACAGGGAGTAGCCATCTTCATGTAATGATCCATCTCTCATATATGGTTGTCCCCCCCCCCCCCCCACCTATCCCAGGACATTCTTTATCTACAGGTTGTTGGTTATATACACTTGTCAGGTGGTGCTCTCCAGTCATTTTCTTTCTTAATACGTATTTATGTTTGGACAAAGTTTCACACGATAGAGTTGTTTTAACGTTCTTTATCTATGCTTTTATTTCATTTGATTTTAGGTAGTTCTTCTGGATTACCTGCTTGATTGGACAGTTTCAACTTCTGATGCTTATGATCCTGTGTGGGGGCTGCATGAAGACCACAAAGAAGGTGATTCTGCATAGTATTATGTACCAATGGACATGTGTGGGTGTGGTTTTGAATAGGCCCCCACTGAGGAGCGTGATCCAGCCCCCATTACCTGGACTACTTGATTTGCACTGCACAGGGCGTGCACTTGGTTCAATGCCGCGCACAGTTCTCTCTCTCAGTAGTTCACACGGGGACTACTACTACGCATGCGCGCACGCAAGACAGATGCGCGCTCACAGTCTGCCTCTCCTCTGTGAGTCCACACAGGGACATGCGATTGATATTAGACTATGCGCATTCAGTTGCTCAATATAGTGGGTACTGAGGTAAGGGAAGTCCTTTATGTCCTTTTGGGACATGAGGGAACGGGCCTGAGGAAAGGGTTTTCCCCGAAACGTTACTCTTTTATTAGCCCCTTTTTCCCCCCACCTACCATTGTTTCCTTCCCTCTCCCTATCCCTGGGTATGTCCCTATGCTACCTATGTTGAGTTTTTTGTGCTATATACTTTTGCTTGTGCCGCACTGCTCCATGTATATACCTTGTGCTTGTGTATTAAATATATATTTTTGATTTGGCATTTATCCCATTTTGAGATTTGTCCTAGTAGTGAGTGAGTGCTGGAACTATTATTAATATATATTGTTCATAACCTTCCAGAAGTTATCTGGATTTGATGGATTCTGGTGAAGATTGTCAGAGTAATATTGGCTTTTGAATGCCTTGTTTGCCTTGTGCACATGTTCCGCAGGCATCGTGTAGTTATTAAGATCCTTGGTAGTGCCAGTTACTTTGTAGCTTTTCCACAAGGCATTCCTGAAATGGTACAGTGCTATAAGGTCAGTTGTAACCCACGGAAGGTGGCCCCCCCGTACTCTTTTCTGTGTAGTGGACCATGGGTATCACAGAATTTTGAAACTCGGATTGGAAATAGTTGAACGCAGAATCAGGGTTAGGAATTAAGTCGTTCTGTACCAAGGGCAGTTGGTAAGATCAGCCAAAAACTGTTGTGGGTTAAAGTTTCTAAATGTTCTAGTGAGGAGAACTTTAGGGTGGTTTAATTTCCTTACACAGTACACTATTGCATGGTCACTGAAAATGTCGGAAGGATGCCAGAGGATTGGATTCTGCTGGGATTTGAGGAGAGAATCTAGTCTAGCAAGGAAGGGTTGTGTGATTTCAGGTTTGTCCGTGTGGGTTGGTAAATGAGTTGTCGTAAGGTTAAGTGACTGAGTTGTATCTGGATTTTGTGGTTTATAGGGTTGCCAATTTGAAGTAGAAACTCCCAAGAACTAGCCGCTCACTCTCTCATTCAAAGTGAAATGGAGCCAAGAAACTGATGATATCGTACAGGGTGAAAAAACAGATAATGCGCTCTTAGTGGTAAATATAGGTTAAGTGATATGTGAACAGATATAATATCAACCTTAATAGGAGTTTTATGCTGCAGTTTTCGGGGGATGCTCAGCTGTCCAACTAATACAGAAAAAAAGAGAAAAACAGCGCAAAAAAACCTCATGGTGTAGTATTTAAAGAATATTTATAGAATAAAAAGGTGATTATTGCACGTACATCAGGATAAAGCATATAACAAACAGACATGTTTTGGACATGTTACCACTCTTGGAAACTGCTCCGTGTAGGCCACTGTCTCTCTGGATGGTCCTCTTATCTTCAATAACCGTCCCAGCAAGGGGTGCGCACTCATTAGAATTCACCCCACAGTGTGAGTCTCTGGTCTCCAGCGGGTCACTCCGGCGGAAGTTCAAACCTCTGTGAGGGATCTCCCGTCGCTGTGATTGCAACAAGCGCTGTGTTCACACAGAAGTTTCCCTGAAGAATATCGATTACGAAACGCGTAGGAGAGGGCGCGTTCCATCTATATCCTACATACCCCACTGAGGTTTATACATAGAGCATATTTCCTTGCACATGCTTTTGGACTTTCACACGCTTACATCGCTTACAACATCCGCGAGCAGGCGAGTGAGACCAGGACGCCGTCTGATGACGTCAGGACACGCGGCTCAACCCGGAACGGCCTGTGTGAACACAGCGCTGTTGCAATCACAGCTGACGGGAGATCCCTCACAGAGGTTTGAACTTCCCGCCGAGTGACCCCTGGAGACCAGAGACTCACACTGTGGGTGAATTCCTAATGAGGTGCGCACCCCTTGCTGGGACGGTTATTGAAGATAAGAGGACCATCCAGAGAGACAGTGAGCCTACACGGAGCAGTTTCCAGAGTGGTAACATGTCCAAACATGTCCTGTGTGTTATATCTTTATCCTGATGTACGTGCAATAATCACCTTTTTTATTCTATAAATATCTCTTAAATACTACACCATGAGGTTTTTTGCGCTGTTTTTTCTCTTTTTTCGATATCAGTCAGGGACTGGAGAGGGGCTTTAGGGGGGAAGTAGATACCAACAACCAAAATAGGCTTAGAAAAGGGAGGCAGATTTTGCCAACTAGGATTTCAAAAGAGGGTGGGTTTGGGGGGCAATTAACGTGTAAATTGTAAGGTGTCTGCAATATAAATAACACCCCTCCTCCTCTCTTTGACCTATCTCTCCTAGAAATGGAGTATCAATGAATGACGATAAATACATCGGGGGTTTTAGAGTTTAGCCATGTTTCAGTGAGAACGATGGCTTTGGGTTTATGCATAAGGCACCATGCCCTTAGTTCATTCAGTTTGGGCAGCAGGCTCAGGATATTTTATATGGGCGACGATAGACCTTTTTGGAATTTGTATGATGTATTCTCGGGGGTATGGGACAGAGTTGAAAAGAGAGGGCTGGATTGAGTTCAATATCACCTGTTAAGAGAGTAATAGTATGAGTAGAAATTTGAGTAGTTTGTTTGCAAGTTGTAAATTTGTGATGTTTGCCATTAGAGTGACTGGTGGTTGGGTGTGCTGGTTTTCAGAGTTCTCCACCAACATTCAGTAGATAGTGCAAGGCTTTGATTAATCCAGGTGTATGGTGATGTTGGGGTGTGGGCCAGGAGGGAGGAGTTTTTAGTGCATAAGAGAAGTAACATTTCATGAGGTCACGAAAAGAACAAAGTTGAGTACATACCATGTTCATTATCACGAGTTAGGTAATGTTTGCATAAGCTGTTGTGAGCCAAGTGATTTTGTGCGACTAAACAGCAGAGGTGTGCCTTTCCTTGTCAAATTTTTTTCCTGAATTGCAATGCTAGGGCCTATTTAGGGTTTGCAGAGGGTCAAGGGGGTGAGGGGGTTGAGGAGGGGGCGTGGGGCAGATGTGTGCAGTCAGTGTTTGGAGAGGGTGCAGTAAAATAAGGTGTAAAGGGGGGGGGGGTAAGTGCGCAGGCTAACAAGCATGGGATCATAGTGTGGTCAGAGTAGCTCACCCTTTGTTGCAGTGTGTGGAAAAGTTTGCAGAAAGTGCTGTCCCCAGTCAACCCTTGTCAAACTATAGTCTAGTATATATTCTCACTTAAAAATTATCACTTTAAAATCCATCACTTCTTAAGATGCCAATGCTAATGCCAAACCCTGCTAATGCCTCCCTTAAAGTCCTGTACAAGTAGTATAATAATAATAATAATAATATAATAATGATCCCTTGCTCATTAAATAATTATTGCATAATTCCCATGGAATATTGGAGAGACTACATTCACCTTTGTATGCATATGATAAAAGTCCCTTTTACAAATTAATTCATCTCATAATCACTAATTGTGAATTAAAAAGTGCCATAAGTATTCAAACTTCCACTGTTTTCCACTCTTCTTGTTGTGCTTCATAAAAATTAATTTACTCACATAAGCAACTTTGATGGGAATACAACACACAACAACTTTGAAATAGCCATCCTCATAGTGTAACACAAAAATGCTTCCCCCCCCCCCCCCCCCCCCATAGCATGTTTCTATAAAGTGGATTATCTGCATAGATGGGTATGCAATTATCTATCATATAAAATTCTTACATAAATACCATTATGACATGGTAAACAGAGAGATAGGTAGGAGAGATTAATGATCTCTTCTAGCTAATAAGACCTAATGTATAAAACCAATTAATTGGGAGGTGCATACGTGAACTGGGGATACAGACAAAACAAAAAGAAAATATTAAGGTATTACCTAAAAAGAAATTCACTAAGTAGCACACCACAAAATAATATAACTTAATAGTACCTTTATTAATAAATGGGTTACATAAAACATATATCTATGTACAAGGAAAACAGGGAATAAAATACATAGTATAAGAGGTAACTCCAACCACTATATCTACAGTAACTGGTTGAAAAAATACAGAACCAGTGTAAGAACAAATGATGCTGACTAGATGTAGTAAATTCACAATCAAATGAATGTGGCCCAATCATAATAAAATGGTAATATTGTTGCTCATAAATGGGTCACAGATCTCCCTATAGATGACTCAGTAAATATGGAAAGGAGACTCAACATAGGGACTAGTGTCAACTTGCACATAGCAAGAACAAACACAGCCTTGGTGTACACACTACACTCAGCTACTACACGCTTCATGTTATGGGGCAAAGGTCCACATATAGATGGCACATAAAAATAGTAATGCAGATGCGCATAGCGCGGCTGGTTGAGGATGGCTGCATAGACACACAGCTCCACCAACCGCCGGCACAATAAAGCAATTACTCACTAGCAAAACCAAGCTTTTCGGGAAAAAAACATAGCGAGCTGTCTAAACCCTTACCAGTCAAGATAATAAGCCCCAAAAAGGATGGCAGCTACAGACAAAAGACCCGACGCAGTCAGATGTCAGGGCCTACTCACCGGCCAAAGCAAGGCAGGACTGCAGAGATGTCGGCAGTATCTGATTCAGATTCAGCCAAGACGCGGAGGGCTCCAGAGCGCAGCAGAGCAAACAAAAGTCACTAAAAAAGAAATATCACGATTATTAATCGATCTCAAATCTTTCTCAGAGGAGAGGTGGAGGGGCTCGGCACGACCTGGTACAAATAGGACGAGGACCAACGACCTGGAGGGAGCGCATGGACGCTAGCTCCAATGCCCAAAAGGAGACAACACTCCCGGGTACAGGGCGCTGGGAACCAGAGAGGGCAGAGTTGGAAGCCAGACAAAGGACGGGGAGAATAGAGATAGAAGAAACAACCTCAGAGTTCGGGGATCCCAGAGAAATTCTGGACCCAGAAGCTTACTATCCCGCTGGATGGCTCAATACTACCAGGCAGCCCGCCTCAGACTTTAGGATGGACAGATGCATAGGGCCTTACGATCCAGACCCGTGCCCTCCAACCCCCCTAGGGACGTGATGTCCGGCTCCACTACTTCTCTGTCAAGAAGAGTGAGCAGAATAGCCGTGTCCACCCCACATACACTTAGAGGGGATTACCCTTCTGATCTTCCAGGATCTGTCCCTCTAACGTTGGCCAGACGGAGAGCAGTAGGGCACATAACCAAGGCCCTAAGACAACGAGGTGCGCTATCGCTAGGCATTCCCATTCGCTCCTAGTAGCCATTAAAAACGGCAGACCGCAGGTGCTCAGCACCCCTCGAAGGGGCAGCCTTTCCTAAAAAACTGGGAGTGCGGGGACCACAGGACAATGGTTGCGGAGGGAGGCCCAGCAGAGGAAGAGGACGGATCCCGCCCAGGAAAGCAGGGCACCTCTCCCACGCCGGAGAGGAGAATAAGCAAGGAGGGGGGAAGAGGGAAAAAGCCCGTAAATGCGAGACACTATAATTCGCGAGCTGCAGTTGCGCCCGTTGCCAGTTTTAAACACACCTGACACACAGGCTACGCCAGAAATTCCCCCTACCGTGAGACTGCCGAGGATCCAGAGTCGTCCCCGCTACCGAAGATGGCAGCATTCAGCAGATGGCCATAGCACATGGGTCCCAAAATGGGCGGATTTCTACTACTGGTGAAGAAGAAGGACGGAAGGGCGCGAGCTCTACAATGGCGGGGGTTTCGGGGGAAGGTCTGCTCTTCCGGCTGGATCCGCCCAGGGAGCCTCCCCGATCCAGCCCTCTCGTCCTGGCAGCCCGCCGTGAATGAGACTAACAAGCCACAACAGCCACACCGTGACGCAGGACCCCGTTCTCGCGAGAGCTAGAGGAGAGGCGCGGCTAATAGCCCTGGTAGACGACAAAGACGTTCGATGAGAGGCGACTAGCAGGAATCAGCGATCTCCTCTGGCGGGGGCACCAAGCTCCTCCGCCGAAGCGACCACGGGGCATGCGGAACTCCTCCAGGAAAGACCTAGCGGTGCAGAAGAGGCCTGCCTGGCCGTTTGAGAGGATGCCTGCACCTGAGACGGGGCGGGGGGGGGCGGGGAGGGGATGGCAAGGCCCCCATCAGTTACACAGAGGGCAAAGGGAGAAGATAGCATATACATGCATAGCAGTCATACATACAGCATAGTATAGTAGCAAGGTATCCCTCGTATACAGGTATATATAGTATAGAGTAGATGGGGGAAATAGGAACTGAGTGAGGACAGAAGGGTACAGGAGTGATGCAAGCAGAGGACTCCCACTTAGGGATAACAGAAATGCAGGCAGCGAGGGGCTGGGTATGATCCCAGGGGGAGGGGGAGAGGGGGAGAGCACCCAGCTGGAAGCAGGGAGGATAGATGTGTGAGGTAGAAGCAGTCAGCGCGTCGAAAGAGCAGGAGGAGCACAGGGTGTGAAGTTATAGTTTCAGCGTTTTAGATAAAAGTAAGAGCTCACGATTAGAGCTCAGGTAGTTAAAAGATTAGTTTGGGTTAGAGGGGGGTCATATCTCCACCAACCGGTTCCTGACCCGGAGATCTGTGGCGAGTTCTGGAAGCCACAGAGAGGGACCAGGGGGGAGGAGGGTCAGGGAGAAAATATCTCCTCTCGGGCATTGAACCCGAGGTCTCTTAAGAGCCAATACGTTCTCATGATGTTTATATGTGTATTATGTTGTATTCCTCCCTCATGTTATTTCCCTTTCCCTCTCACAGTCCCAACAGGCGGTGGGTTGAACAGGCGCTTCTGGAGTCTACATACCTAAAAGTTCACAAAGACATGTCCAGGTCTGGGGTAGATCAGATCGCTTACATATTAGGTCCACACAGGACCTACTACAATAAATGGACGGTAAATTTTTATCTGCAAAACGCCAAAGGGCCTCACAGTCCACGCAGCAAGAGTCGCTTTCACTGAGTTCAAGAGGAGAGGGGCTGACGTGGTTTCTTCTACAGGAGACTCACTTCAGTCTCGTAATAATCTGAATTCCTCAATTCTAGCTTCGGAAGTTTTCTTAGCATCAGGGGCAGAGAAAAAGAAAGGTGTAAGCTATCCTGTCTTCAAAATCACACCCCCTTCCAGGTTTGAAAAGGTTAAAATGGGACCCAAGGGACGGTACCTGGTCTGTCGTGGGCTCCTAGCAGGTCAGAATGACCTTAGCGTGATTATGACACCACATGAAGGTTCAATAGACTTTACAACACATTCTTTCAGAAGCTTCAGCTATGGGCTTGGAGGGAACTACATAATTCTACGGTGGGACTTTAACACAGTCTATCAAAGGTAGACAGCATCTACGTCCCAAAAAATAATAAGAGAGAAGGGATATTCACTACTGAAAGGCCTCAAACAGCTAACCTGGTGGCCATATGGAGAGAGCCAGCACAGGAGACCGCAGTTATTCTTTCTACTCCCACCTCATGACAGCTACAGTAGGATTGACCACTTCTTTGTATCAGCAGAATGGTCCCACAAATTTCCGATCAACATACATGATATTACTTTGGTCGGACCCATGCATCGGTAAGAGGCTGAGATGGCATTCAATTGAATATCCCGCCCAGGAGCAAACTGGAAGCTAATGAATCCAATAATCAAAATCCCGGAGATCCAAAACAAAGTGAAATCTGAAATCAGATTATTTCGGATAAATAGTGGCAGTGTGGAACCCACTCCTGTTATGGGAGGCTCACTAAGGCCACGATTAGGGGGGTCGGTATTAATCTTATAGCGGCAAATAGGAAAAAAGAAAAAGGAAGCCAAACTATCCCGCTTTATCACAGGTTACTGAGTGCTTCTATCCTACATAACCGGACAGGTAGAGATGATGCTCTGATGGAGTTGAAGGATGTTAGAATCAGCTAAACAATCCTCCTACTTCCCCACGGCGGAGAAGGACATGAGTTTGGACGCCAGAGGAGTTCTATGAGAAGTAACAAAACCAGGACACATCATGCTAGCCACCAGACCTCCGTAATAGGAAACCAAATTTTAACATTCCAATCTATATCGAACAGCAGGAGGCCAGATGTTCCTCAAACCCTAAAGTCATAGTAGGGGAGTTTGCGAAATTCTACGAACAGCTATATATAGGAAGAAGGTAGTTCACAATGCTAGGACAATAGTAATCTACAGAATTCCTAGCAGACGCAGCCTTGCCACAGTAAACAGAAAGGAGAGAGAGGCTCTTCAAACGACTTCACGAGGGAAGAACTAGACGCCCCGGTAGTAAAAAACTTAAAGCATACAAAAGCCCACAGGCCGATGGGTTCTCCAACCTGTACTATAAAAATGTACGGAGTCTTAGCTCCACACATGCTCCGTGTTTAATGGAGTGTGAGGGAGAGCCCTTTCGGGACAGATGCTCCAGGCGTCAATCCTCGGTAATCTAAAGAGGACAAGGATCCCACTAGATGCCCAAAGTTACGGCCATATCATTAATAACACGATGTACAATCTACACCTAAATTGGCTGGCTCAATAGATTAAATGTAACTCCGCAAGGGCTCATCCACCCGGATCAGTTGGCTTCATTAGAGGTGACAAGCGGCCCCGACAACACTAGAAGAATTGTGGATATAATAGACTTTATGGGAGCAATGAGATTCGGGGGTGGCCCTAAGCTTAGAGACGCGGAAAGGCCTTTGACAGGTATGATTGGCCATACTGGAGTCCACGCTTGGCGCATTTGGGTTTGGAGGCAAATTCCAACAGGCTTTCAAAGTCACCTATATAACGGCACCATCAGCCAGAGTAGTTACCAGGGATTCCCCTCGGAATAATTCCCAATTAAAAGTGGTAACGAGACAGGGATGCCGCTTTCGCCCCGTATTCGCCTTATGCATCGACCACTCGCAGCACAAATTTGGAGTAACGCTTACATCGCGGGGGACAGATACATTCGCCCGGAGCACAAGTGGCTCTGTACGCAGATGATATCATTCTAACCCTTGCCAAGCCGCTATCTCCGCTGCCTAATCTGTTCGAGCTCTCAGCGTTTTGCCCAGATCTCTGGCTTCAAAATAAATCAAGCTAAAATCAGAGGCCTTAAGCCTATACATGCCAAGAAGAAATGGAGAAGCTGATAGAACTCAACTTTGAGTTTAAGATGGCGTCCATCCGCATGAAATACCTAGGAGTGCAGATCACCAAAAAAGCGAGCTCCTTATATTCGGCTAACGATCTCATACTGTGAGGACTATCAAAAAAGAGTTGCAGGAGTGGAAGGCATATGTATTTCTGGTTGGGAGGATCTATAGTGTCAAGATAACATCCTTCCTTCCCGAATTCTATACCTGTTCCCAAACTCTCCCGGTTGCGTGGTTAGAGCAGACCATGCAGGGCTCAAAAACAAAAGCTATTTCTCATTTATTTGGAAAGATAAAAAACCCGGATTAACCAGGGAAAATTATGCAAAAAGCCAAGGAAGCTGGTGGTTCTAGCAGTTCGAGCGTCATATCCTACTAAGAAGCGCACAATTGTGCCAAATCACCGGCAGTGGGAATGGGAACCGGCGGCTCAGGAGGGGTGGCACGGAGAAGGAGGTGTGCGCACCCGCTTGAGCTCAGGGACCTAATCTGGTACCCGAGGACACGGTGAGGATATGCTTATTCCACTATCCTCTGTGCGCAACTCACTCCTCGTTCTGGGAGGCTTCCAAAAGTACTGGCTGCTCTTTTGACCCTCCCAAACACACACTGATGATCCTTTATATGGCAACCCGGACTTTGCTCCTGGGCTGGCAGAAAAAGTCTTCCCGCGCTGGCGGCAATTAGGGATTAGTCGATTGGAAGGACTGGAGTTAGGGCAAGATTCAAACTTCTGTAACTATTACCCAGTCAGACACGGACTTTACCTAACACTAGATTTATGAGGGGGTACCCCTCCAGGTCGGGCAATTTTTTATAACGCACAAGGTGAGACCACCGATCTGACTAAATTTGAACGTTCTGCTTCTTCCGCGCGATCGGACACACGCGGGGACTGATTTCTGCCTTGTACAGAGAGGTTGTTGAATAATGATCAGACCCGGACAGTCAACACCCGCTTCGTGACACAGGATGGGAAGCAAAGGATCTCCCCAGACACAATCAGAGGACGAGGACTGGGCTGTCGGTGTTCAAAGCTGCGGGCCTCGAGCTCCATTGCCGACATTGACGGAGACTTCAATAAGGATATTAAGGTGGATCTCACCCCGATCAGATTAGTAAATTCGTCCGGGGGGTCCCAGCTCTGCCCCAGCGGTGACGGGGAAATCAGCGGGGATCTGGTGCACATGCTTGGTCTTGCCGAGATTAGTGCCGGTTCGACCCAGATCCGCGCATTGGCTGCAGCTACGGGATTTTTAGGGCTCACATACAGCTGGACCCGTGGCCTGTTTTTATTAGGTAACCTACCAAACGTAGGTAATCTAGTGGGCTAACCAAGCGTGCACTTAGACATTTTGCTACCAGCTATGAGTGCGACGCAGCCGGTCCAGCATAGTGGATCAGAAGGCAATTCTTATTGATAAAATCAGAAACAGAATTTGGTTCATTTGTAGAATGAGAAGTGTAACGGTTTAGTTCACGACTCCTCAGCCGACAAATTTGAGAAAAAGTATGGTAACTTATTGCTTGCAACAGACCTGATTTCAGGTGACTGAATGAGGCCCCAAAATATGGCCTTTGATACGTGATAGGTGGGTTCTCCTATGAGAGTGGGCTGGGAGCCGGAACGGTAGTCGACCAGTAGGTGCTCCCCCGCGTACAAGTTACAGTGGTGAATTCGGCCTCCACCGACACGAAAATCTGATGTGATCCGGATTTGACTCCTCTGAGATGTCGAACTGGTAGCAGAGCAAAGGCAGTGCGTGGGAAAGACTCCTGCGAAACGTGGAAATCAGCGCTTCTCCCAGGCCGCTCCCCCCAATCTCCCTACCCCCCCCCCCTCCTTTTTTCCTTGTCTTAGATGTGTCAGTCTCCCTGTCTGTGTACTGTCCGTGGTACCACCCAATGGTCGTCGTACTTAAGTATTCCTGTAAGTTTGGTGTAGACCTGATACAATGACAAGCAATCCTGTTTTCTAGAGCCTGTTATGCACAAAAAACTAATAAAACAAGAGTTGAAAAAAAAAAAATAGTAAAATGCAGAACACTGTGCCCTGCCTATAATTGGCAAGTTGCCAATAGACAGTATATGGTTTGGAGTTACCTCTTTACTGGTATTTTATTCCCTGTTTTCCTTGTACTAGATATATTGTGTTTTATGTTACACCATTTATTAATAAAGTACCTATTTAGTTAGATTATTTGGGGTGTCCTACTAAGTGATTCTTTCAGTTATTACCTTGTATTTTCTTTTTGTTTTGTCATTATGGACAGTATAGAAAACACAAACAACATGGCTTAACTAAGTTTGTTAAGTTAGAACACTTGCTTCTGAGGTGATTATAATCATCAATGACACGAAACGTGAATTACAGTGAAGGGGATTCTTTAATATCTGATCACGGTTTTACACGTATGACAGTACGTAGATTCTAGTTTCTAATATTTTAACTGAAGGTCAACACATTTAGAAATGACACCTTACACAGACACACATATTAATCCTGATTACACTAGGATGATTAGGAGCAATACCCAATCATTTCAGCAACGTGCTAGAGTATCTAAACCTAAGTGATGGCAGTGCCACTGTCAGTGGTAGGAGTCTTAAATTCACCACACTGATTATACGTGGCCTTGAATACAAATTAAACTATAACAGTAGTGTGGATTTCAGTAACAATTCCAACAGATCTGGAAAATATAGATTATGGGGCATCTCCCTATGACCAAAGTGGTTACAAAGGCAGTGTCTGTTTTGGGGTATTATCTGGGGGATTTATGTTTTTGTTTGTTTGTTACCAAAATCTGTAACCCTACCGGCATTTTTAAATGATTTTTTAATGTCCAGTATAGACTATGGTGAGCGGGACTTGGAAGGTAGTTTTGAAGGAGTTTGATTCCCCTTCTATGTCACGTGTTTTGAGCAAGGTTGGCACATTAGAGTCTCCATTGATTTCGGAGTAACATTTAATAACATACATTTAAAACAACAATTCAGAAAGAAATTCTTGAAGAAGTTTTCCTTGTGAGTTAAAAAGATCTATAGAATAGTTATATATGACTCCCTGTTTTATAAAGCTGAAGCCTACATGCATATATGCAATTAGCATTGAAA
>WSYH01013842.1:4697-16498 GCA_036426205.1 Ascaphus truei | reverse complement strand
CATCACCCTTGGTCTTCCTTGGCTACAGCTTAACAATCCTCTCATTGACTGGACTTCCCCCGCTCCCATTTCCTGGAGGCCGAGGTCAGACGAGACTCATCAACTGCTGGCCAATACCTCTGTTCCCGAAGTTATTCTACCTTCCGTTTACCATCAATTCCGGGACGTTTTCAATAAGGTACAGTCAGACCTCTTGCCGCCACACAGGACTTACGATTGTCCAATCGATCTTGTTCCTGGTAACTCCCTACCCAAGTCCAAGACCTACCCCTTGTCGTTACCAGAATCTCACGCTATGGATGAATATATCCAGGAGAATCTCAAGAAAGGCTTTATTCGTCACTCCAATTCCCCAGCAGGGGCTGGGTTTTTCTTCGTCAAGAAAAAGGATGGGTCGTTGAGGCTTTGCATCGACTACAGGGGTTTAAACCAGATAACTATTAAAAATCGTTACCCCCTTCCCCTTATTACAGAACTGTTCGATAAATTACAGGGGGCCAAGATTTTTTCCAAGTTGGATCTGCGTGGTGCCTATAACCTGGTGCGCATCAGGAAGGGGGATGAATGGAAGACGGCCTTCAACACGTGTAGTGGACACTACGAATATCTGGTAATGCCTTTCGGCTTATGTAATGCTCCCGCAGTCTTCCAGGATTTCATCAACGACGTCTTTCATAAGGTACTCAATATTTTTGTTATTGTATACTTGGATGATATCCTGATTTTTTCCAAAGATCTCCAGGACCACATACGCCACACCTCCTACGTCCTTTCCCGTCTCCGGGAACACCATTTGTACGCCAAACTGGAGAAGTGCACCTTTCATCAGACATCTACTCCGTTCCTGGGGTACATCATATCCGATGAGGGGTTTATGATGTACTCCGGTAAACTTCAAGCAGTCACTGAATGGCCAAGACCCAACTCTCTCAAGGCCATACAATGTTTTTTAGGGTTCGCTAATTATTATCGGAAGTTTATACGGAGTTTTTCCACCATTGTGGCACCCCTTACTGCGCTCACCAAAAAAGGAGCTGATCCTTCTGCTTGGTCATCCGAGGCCATCTCCGCCTTCGAGACACTCAAGGAAGCCTTTATATCCGCACCTATTCTCCGTCATCCCGACATTGAACTTCCCTTCGTCCTGGAGGTCGACGCTTCTGATTGCGGCGCTGGTGCCGTTATTTCTCAGAGACCCACGCCCCAAGATAAGTTACATTCCTGTGCATATTTTTCCAAGAAATTCTCATGTGCCGAGAGGAACTATGACGTGGGTAACAGAGAACTTCTGGCCGTGAAGATGGCTCTTCAAGAGTGGAGACACCTGCTGGAGGGGTCGAAAGAGCTGTTTACTATCCTCACGCACCACAAGAACCTTTTTTACATAGAGAACGCTCGACGCCTTGGTCCATGACAGGCCCGTTGGGCCCTTTCTTTCCCCCAAATCGATTTTCACCTTTCCTATATCCCCGGGACCAAGAACGTTAAGGCAGACGCACTCTCCCGAATACATTCTTCTGAAGAGGGGCCAGAGGAATCTTTGGAGACTATCCTTCTGCATGAGAGGATTCTCGCCACGTCTTCTTTTAAGAATCTTGACAAGATTTTGCACTCCCAGAGACGCATTCCCAAGGACTTGGTCGTTCCCGACAACAAACTCTTTGTACCTTCCAAATTTGTTCCAGAGGTCCTGTTTTGGGGTCACTCCTCTAAATCTGCAGGTCATCCAGGTTTTAAGAAGACTACTGATCTCATTTGTCGGAATTTCTGGTGGCCAAGGATGTCTCAAGATATTCTGGAGTTTAACCGCGCCTGTCCCACGTGCACTCAAAGCAAGACTCTCTGTCAAAAGCCTCAGGGTTTTCTGTTACCTCTTCCAGTTCCCGACCGCCCCTGGTCCCACATTTCGATGGACTTCATTGTGGAGTTGCCCAGGTCCAGATTAATGAACACTATCTTGGTGGTCGTGGACAGGTTCTCAAAGATGTCCCATTTTATTCCACTTAAGGGATTACCCTCATCCCCCGCCCTTGCTGATATCTTTACGGAGCAGATTTTCCAGATTCATGGGATTCCTTCGTCCATTGTTTCTGACAGAGGTTCTCAATTTGTATCCAAATTTTTGAGAACTTTCACCAAGAGATTGGGCATCTCTTCTTCTTTCTCTTCCGCCTATCATCCACAGTCCAATGGACAAACAGAGAGAATCAATCAATCCCTGGAGAAATACCTGAGATGTTTCATATCCGATTCCCAGGATGATTGGGCTCAACTCCTTCCTTGGGCAGAGTACGCTGTCAATTCTGCTAAAAATGAAGCCACCTGGGAGTCGCCCTTCTTTATAAATTATGGGTTCCACCCCCCCTGCCTACCCATCTCCAACGTCCCTTCTGGAGTTCCAGCCGTAGATGAACGCATTTCTTCCCTCCAAACCGCATGGTCGAGGATTCAGTCTACCCTTCTCGACTCCTCCCGCAGATCGAAACTAAAGGCCGATCGTCGTCGTCGTTCGGCGCCCAGTTACAAGCCAGAGGATTTGGTATGGCTCTCCTCTAAGAATATCCGCCTCAAGGTACCATCTCCAAAATTGGCACCTAAATTCCTGTGTCCCTTCCCTATTAGTGAACAAATCAATCCTGTGGCTTTCCGGCTCCAACTACCACACAGTATGAAGATTCCCAATGTCTTTTATGAGTCCCTCTTAAAACCATTCATCACCAGTCACTTCTTTCCGGATCAGACTCGTAAACCGGACCCCATTACTGTACAAAATAACGAGGAATACGAAGTTCACTCTCTTTTGGATTCTCGCCTATCCAGGAGCCAGCTCCAGTTCTTGGTGCAGTGGAAGGGCTTTGGCCCTGAAGAGAGATCCTGTTTACCTTTAAAGGACATTCATGCCCCGGCCCTTCTTAAGTCCTTCAGGAAAAAGTTTCCAGAGAAACCGTTCATGGACCGTCCTGAGGCCGTTCCTGAAGAGGGGGGTACTGTCAGGAATCGGCGTTCTCCGCGCTCCCCACACAGAGCACTCACTTCCCTCGGTGATTCCTCTGCTCAGCGCCGGGCGCGCCCACGCCCTCCCGCGCGCACATCTGCACCATCCACTGGCTCGGTTCACACGCGAACACGCGTTACGGAGCGCGCTCAGTTTGTACACTCTTCTTCCCGTCCCCCGGACCTCAGGCTCCGCCCCCGCAAGCTGCACGGGCATACTCAGGTTACCAACAAGTCTCACCTGGCCTGTTATGCCTGCACCAATCTGCAGTGTCTCCCTGTAGCTCTTCCTGTCCCGCCTCCGTTCCTAATTGGACCTTCCTGCTTTATCTAGCTCCTCTCTGCTCTCAGTCTTTGCTCGACATAGTCTCTGCATGGAAGTACTTCAGGATTCTCTTAGTGTTTTCACAGGTTCTGACACGGCTTGTATGACTACCCCCTCTGGCTCTCGATCTCGGCATTCCTTGGACAACGCTCACTCTGATACCCCTCGAACCCGGCTTGAACTACGACTACGGAACTTCTTTAACCGGTACCGGCAAATATTGCTAGCAAACACCACCTGGCCTGGCAACGCCTAATTCACCACACTCCGGACACGCTCCTTCTGCAGCGGGTGTGTATTCCTATACGTCCCCACCTCAGTATAAGGGACGGGTCTGGTCTGCGGGCAGCACCGGCGTAACAGCAAACAAGCAGTGGTGGGCGAAGTAACAGGCGCATGCGTAGTAATCACCTGCTGTCAAGCAGAAATGTGATTGAAACCAGACACACGTTCAAAGGAATGGTGTGGGAGAGACGTACTGCATTGTAGAGAAGATAAGTTGAAATACCCTGCAGTGCAGTTAATTATCCTGAGCGAGGGGAGAGCGTTGTATATGCCGAAATGTGATACTGTTACAGTACTGTACACGCCTATGCGTTTCAACAATTTTCAAATGAGACATACTGTACAGCAGCACAGCACTGCAAATGCATGTATACTTTAAATATGCAAATTTACAATTACTGCGCGTGTACACACAGACTGTGTACTGACGTAGGTTGAACCGCGAAGGTGTTAGACTTCCAAGACAACAGCTCGCAAACGCCCCCCTGAGTTTTTACACGGCATTGCAGTATTGCAGACGGCGAGAATAAAATTCTAAAATCACGAGTGCTAAAATAACGCAGTTCACTCCGGGCGAAACAAACAGAAAACCGCACCTAACCGGGATAATCTGAGAGCCGCGGATCTAGCCGACTTAGACTCAGGTCGGCCGCCACTGTATGTGTCAAGAAAAAAGTAATAGCCTCCACCAAGAAGGTGCATAGTGATATAGGTAAATTAGATAATTGGAGAAAATGTTGCACAGCAGAAATGCCCTTTTGATGCTCAATGATTGTGTACAAGGACATAATGTCCATTGTAGCCCAGCAAAAAGTAGTCTCCTATTTGAAATCCCTTAGATCCAGTAGTAATTGATTAGTATCTTTAAGGAATGATGGCAACAACTGAACCAATGGTTGAAGAAATCCATCGATATATCTGAAAACACCATCTCCCAAAGATCCAGTGCTAGCCACTATGAGCCTGCCAGGAGGTCAGGTGAGTGACTTATGGATCTTTGGGAGATGGTGAAAAACAGGTACAATAGGATGTGGGTACAATAGGAAGCCAAACTCCCTAGACTTTAATACAAGCAATGTATTAAATGTATTGAAACGCATCAGAGGACCTCTTTTTTTGCCTTGTGTGCTATTATGCGCAATTAATAAATTATTTTCATTTTGGATACGAGCCTCCAGTCCTATTTCTTCGCTTTGATCATTCTTCACCTTTTTTACTCTGCGTTCTAAGGCCTCGAGCATGGTGCCTCGGGCCGCGCTGATTAGCGCTCCTGCTCTGCCCCGCCTGCTCAAACTGGAGCTTTTTTGTGTCCTGGCAGGCGAGGCAGTGAGCGCGCTTTGGGGGCGGGGCGGAGGCGGGTGGAGGCATGTCGGGAGGCGGAGCGGAGGCATGGCAGGAGGAGGGGCTTGTTCCTCGCTCCCATTGGATGTGAGCGTTCACGTGACCGCTCCTCCGCTTCCCTGACCTCTCCAAAATATCTGAGCCTCCGCTCGCATGCGGAAGCGGCTGCTAAAGCCGCGCTGATGACAGATGCAGGGGGTAAGTGCATCTGCTCAGCGCGGCTCAGCACGGCTCAGCACAGCCCTATCTACTATGTCCCAGGCCTAAGGAGGATTTTGTCCGGGGATCTGTGTTACTCATGTCATCAGGAATCTGGGGTATTCCTGAGTACATGTTTCGGGGTAACCCGCAACAGTGGCCCCCGTCTACCCAAACACACCCTGACAACATTTTACCGTCAAGTCACCTCTGAAACTCACGCCCTGCACATTCCCACTGGCTGGCACAACTGGAACAGTAAAACCACACACATCTTTATTATACCAACAGTTATATACCACAATTGGGTTGAAGAGCTGACACTCCCAATTCCCCAATATATCCAGGGACACATTTCACACACTGTATTATAGACAAAAGTAATAGACAGCACTCACACAAAATAGATAAATATACTCAAAGCGGGGTGCCACGGACTAGAGAGGGTCCAATCCCTCTCAAACACAATAAAGTACTGTAGAAAATCCAGCACACCCTAGTAATAGATACAAAGTCACAGGTATATAACCAATTTGAAAATTTAATCAGTGCACAAGTAAGTCAAACAACTGACAACGCCACACTAGGAGAACAGATAACATATAGATAGGGCCATACGTGGGATGTACTGCTGCGGCCGAGTTTATTCGAGCATTTTCCCGTTCTCGGCCGCAGCAGTAACCTGGCGCGCGCCGGAGGGTGCCGGGCGTGCGCCGAAGCAGCGGAAGAGCGCCCTCCGATCGGGGCGCTCTCCCTCCCGCTGCCAGGTCCGCCGGGTCCCCCGGAACCCCCTGCCGCCGTCCCCCACATCGCGGGACACCAGGGCTCCCTCGGGGAGCCCTGGACGCGCGTGCAGGGGGCGCTGGCACCCGATGACGCGTGACCGCGCATCGGTGACGCGCGGCACGCCGAGGGAGTGGGGCTAGCAAGCCGGGGCATCCCCCGGCTTGCGGAACTAGCCCTGCTCGAATAAATCGTGTCGGTAGTGTACAGGAGGATAAGGGATAAAGGAAAATATTTTGCTGGATTTTCTTCAGTACACACTGAAGGGATCAAAGTAAAGGGTACTGGCAGATCCCCCTGACCCAGGAGGCTAGGGAGAAGTCAGCCTTCATCACTCCGAGTGGCCTCTATGAGTTTTTAGTGATGCCATTCGGGATGAAGAATGCCCCGGCTACCTTCCAATGCCTGGTCAATAGGTTACTGGAGGGAGTGCAAAGTTATGCAAGGGCATACCTGGAGGAGATAGCTGTATTTAGTCATTCATGGGATTCACATCTAGTGCATGTAGCAGCGGTGCTAGCCAGAATTAGGGAAGTGGGGCTCACTTTGAAACCCACTAAGTGCTTAGTCGGAATGGCAGAGTTATTGTACCTAGGGCACCGGGTGGGCGGAGGGCATCTTACACCTGAGCCAGCTAAGGTTGAGGCAGTAGTGCAGTGGCCCGTCCCTAAGACTAAGAAGCAGGTTATGGCTTTTCTAGGCACCGCTGGCTACATCCAAAAGTTTGTCCCGGAGTACAGTGCTGTGGCTAAACCCCTGATTGACTTGTCCCAGAAGCGACTCTCAGTACTGGTTGTCTGGTCTCGCCTGTGAAGTTGCTTTCCAGGCATTAAAAACCGCACTGTCCACTCAGTGTTCCTATACTACTCTAAAAAGTTTTTGGTGCAGACGGATTCCTCGGACTTTGGCATCAGGGCTGTGCTCAGCCCAGTAGGGGAGGAGGGCAGCGGGCATGGCAATGCGGATTGACTATCCCGCAAGGACAGTCCCATGGACACATTAACCTCAAGAGCTGTGCAGCCAGTTTAAACCGCCGGATGGGATGGTTGTACTTCCTTTGCTCAAAAAAAAAAAAACGGAGTAAGTCTCTGCATCTGAAGTACTAAGGGTGGGAAATCAGGATTCTCGATTAGTGTTTTCACATGTTCTAGACACGGCTTGTATGGAACGACCACGAAAACCCCCAATCTGGCTCTCGATCAATAACATCTCGGCAATATACCTTGGACAACAGAGCGTCAACTGGTCGTATTACCGGGGGGACGTCGGACAGGGCCGGCTTGAACTACGACGGACGACTTCTTTACGCCGGTACCGGGGGCGGGCTGGGGGAAAGGAAAGAGGGCGAAAAATGAGTACCAGGAGAGAATGGGGGAGGAAAGAAGGTAAAAAGGAGGGAGAACAAAGGAAGAAAGGGGGAGCCGGGGGGCAATAGTGGGTGCTATTCCAAACCCTTTGCCTGGCAACGACCTAATTGCGAACCCAGCTCCGGACAGCGCTCTTCTCCGCGGGTGTGGTGTAATTCCTAGACGATCCCCAGCCGTCAGTAGAAGGGGTGACGGGTCCTGGTCTGTGCGGTAAAAAAAGGCCACCGGCGTCAAAGCAAACAAGCATTGGTGCCTAATAAACCTGCGCATGCGTAAGTAAATCCCCCTGCTGTCAAGCATCAATGTGATTGAAACCAGACACCGTTTCAGAAGGAATGGTGTGGGGGATAGACGTACTGCTTGTATAGAAGATAAGTTGAAATACCCTGCATGCATTAAATTATCTGAGCGAGGGGAGAGCGTTGTATATTTCCGAAATGTGGATACTGTTACATGTACTGGACAACGCCTATGCGGGTTTCAACAATTTTCAATGAGACATACTGTACAGCAGCACACGCAATGGCACAATGCATGTAGTACTTTAATATGCAAATTTACATTACTGGGCGACTGCGCGTGTACACACGACTGTGTACTGGATTGGTTTGGAACCGCTGAAGGTGGTTTATACTTCCAAGGACAACACTCGCAAAGCGCCCCCCTGAGTTTTTTAACAACTGGCAAATTGAGCAGTATTGGGCAGAGACCGCGGAGAATAAATTTCCCTAAAATCACACGAGGAGACGAGTGTGTACTAAGAATAACGCAGTTTTTGGCACCATCACAAAGGGGGTCTCCGGGGGATGGGGGTGTTTCGGACGGGGGAATCGGGGGGGAAAAAAGTTCACAATTGACCGGCGAGGCCCGGGGAAAGTTCACTCACGGAATCACAGGGGTCGAAACAAACAGAAAACGGACTGTCTAAAGCGCGGAGGAGCCAATCGGGAAAACTAGGGGAAGAAAAAAAACGAGAACTCACGCTAACCACTCCGGGAGGATAGCTGCTAGATAACAGGACGGGCGGGCACGCAGCGTATCTGGGAGGCTACTAGGGCTGGCTTAATATAGGGGAGACGTACCGAGTTCTGGGGAGACGGGGGGGGGCCGGGGGCCGAGACGTTGGGGACTCTGGGGGGAAAAACTTGAGCGCAAGGCTAAAAAAAGGGTTGGGGTGGGGGGTGATAGATAAATTGGAAAATCAAACCGCATCGAAAGAAGAAAGGGGTGTCAAATTTCGTTAGTGTGAGGTTGGGGAGGAGGGAAAGGGGGAGGGGAGGGGGGGGGGAAGGAGAGAGTCACATATAGGGGGGTGCGGAATGTTATCTGTGTATTAGGGGCCTTGAGGGGTGGGGGCTTGGAGGTCGCGTCGGGGGGGGGCCGGAGAACAAAGCGGGGGGCTGATGGGGAAGGCTGGGGGGGGGGAGGGGCGGTACTGGGGGAGACACGCCTGACTAGGAGGCGGAGGGGAAGGGGGGGGGATCTGAGAGTCGAGATCGGCTCCACCTAAAGTGTATTTGGTGTCAGGAGGAAAAATTGATAGCCTCCACCAGATAGGGTGCATAGTGATTAGGTAATAGATATTGGAGAAATGTTATGCAGGGCAAAAACAGCAGAAATGCCTTTTTGATTCTCATGATTAAGGTTGTAGGGACAATGGACAGGTAATGTCGCATTGTAAGCCCCAGCAAAAGTCAAGTCTCCTATTGTGTAACATAACACCTAGATCCATTAGTAAGTTGATTCTGTAGCTTGTCAAAGTACAATGTACTAAAGGGCGCAATTCATACAATCGCTCTTACGTTCAAATCTCATCCCTGACCATGGGTTGAAACAGACAAAAGTCCATAACGATATACTCTGAACAACCATCTCTCCCAAAGGATCCAGGGTGTCCCACATTAGCACTGCCAGGGGCAGGTCATGTGTAGTGGCACTTATGGGCGTCTTGCCTGAGTGAGAATTAGTGAAAGACAATGAGTATCAAAAGAAAAGGAAGAAGAAAAAAAAAAAAGAGGGGGGAAAAAAGCTAAAAGGGAATGAACCAAAAAAAAAAAAAAAGAAAGGAAAACAAAGAAACAGAAGAACAAAAGACTGGAATAGGAAAAGGAAAAAAAAAACAAAAAAAGGAAAAAGGGGGGAAACAACGAAGGAGAGAAAAAGGGGAAAAAGAACACAGTAGGATGTGGTACAATAGGAAGCCAACTCCCTAGACCTTTAATACAAGCAATTATTAAATGTTTGAAAACGCATTCAAGGACCTCTTTTTTGCCTTGGTGCTATTATGCGGCAATTAATAATTATTTTTCATTTTGGATACGAGCCTCCAGTCCTATTTCTTCGCTTTGATCATTCTTCACCTTTTTACTCGCGTTCTAAGGCGTCCGAGCAGGTGCCGAGCGAGGTGCGGCCGCGCTGATTAGCGCTCCTGCTCTGCCCCCATGCTCAAACTGGAGCTTTTTTTGTGCTGGCAGCGAGGCAGTGAGCGCGCTTTGGGGGCGGGCGGAGGCGGGTGGAGGCATTCGGGAGGCGGAGCGGAGGGCATGGCAGGAGGAGGGCTGTGTTCCTCGCTCCCATTGGATGTGAGCGTTCACGGTGAACCGCTCCTCCGCTTCCCTGACCTCTCCCAAAATATCTGAGCCTCCGCTCGCATGCGGAAGCGGCTACTAAAGCGCGCTATGACAGATGCAGGGTAGTGTCATCTGCTCAGCGCGGCTCAGCACGGCTCAGCACAGCCCTATCTACTATGTCCCAGCGCTAAGGAGGATTTTGTACCGGGATCTGTGTTACTCATGTGCATCAGAATCTGGGGTATTCCTGAGTACATGTTTCGTGGCACCCCAACAGTGGCCCCCGTCTACCAAACACACCCTGACAACATTTACCGTCAGGTCACCTCTGAAACTCACCCCCCTGCACATTCCCACTGGTGGCACAACTGGACAGTAAAACCACACACATCTTTATTATACCAACAGTTATATACCACATTGGGTTGAAGAGCTGACACTCCCAATCCCCAATATATCCAGGGACACATTTCACAACACTTTATTATAGACAAAAGTAATAGACAGCACTCACACAAAAGACTAAAATAACTATACAAGGTCTGCAGCGGTGCCCGGACTAGAGAGGGTCCAATCCCTCTCAAACACAATAAAGTACTGTAGAAAATCCAGCACACCCTAGTATAGATACAAATCTCCAGGTATATAACAATTTGAAAATTTAATCAGTCACAACTTAATCAAACAACTGACACGCCCACTAGGAGAACAGATACAATAATAAATAGGCCATACGTGGGATGTACTGCTGCGACCGAGTTTATTCGAGACATTTTCCCGTTCTCGGCGCAGCAGTAACCTGGCGCGCGCGCCGGGAGGTGCCGGCGTGCGCCGAAGCAGCGGAAGGAGCGCCCTCCGATCGGGGCGCTCTCCCTCCCGCTGCCAGGTCCGCCGGGTCCCCCCGAACCCCTGCCGCCGTCCCCCACATCGCGGGACACCAGGCTCCCTCGGGAGCCCTGGACGCGCGTGCAGGGGCGCTGGCACCCATGACGCGTGACCGCGCATCGGTGACGCGCGGCACGCGAGGGAGTGGGGCTAGCAAGCCGGGGCATCCCCGGCTTCGGAACTAGCCTGCTCGAATAAATCGTGTCGGTAGTGTACAGGAGGATAAGGGATAAAGGAAAATATTTTGCTGGATTTTCTTCGTACACATGAAGGGATCAAGTAAAGGGTACTGGCAGATCCCCCTGACCCAGGAGGCTAGGGAGAAGTCAGCCTTCACATCTACCCGAGTGGCCTCTATGAGTTTTTAGGTGATGCCATTGGGATGAGAATGCCCCGGTCTACTTCCAATGGCCTGGTCAATAGGTTCTGGAGGAGATGCAAAGTTATGCAAGGGCATACCTGGAGGAGATAGCTGTATTTAGTCATTCATGGGATTCACATCTAGTGCATGTAGCAGCGGTGCTAGCCAGAATTAGGGAAGTGGGGCTCACTTTGAAACCCACTAAGTGCTTAGTCGGAATGGCAGAGTTATTGTACCTAGGGCACCGGGTGGGCGGAGGGCATCTTACACCTGAGCCAGCTAAGGTTGAGGCAGTAGTGCAGTGGCCCGTCCCTAATACTAAGAAGCAGGTTATGGCTTTTCTAGGCACCGCTGGCTACATCCAAAATTTGTCCCGGAGTACAGTGCTGTGGCTAACCCCTGATTGACTTGTCCCAGAAGCGACTCTCAGTACTGGTTGTCTGGTCTCGCCTGTGAAGTTGCTTTCCAGGCATTAAAAACCGCACTGTCCACTCAGTGTTCTATACTACTCTAAAAAGTTTTTGGTGCAGACGGATTCCTCGGACTTTGGCATCAGGGCTGTGCTCAACGCCAGTAGGGAGGAGGGCAGCGGGCAATGGCAATGCGGATGGACTATCCCCAAGGACAGTCCCATGGACACATTAACCTCAGAGCTGTGCAGCCAGTTAAACCGCCGGATGGGATGGTTGTAG